>MVJL01011931.1:0-12406 GCA_002156465.1 Macrocentrus cingulum | reverse complement strand
AAAAAAAAAAAAAAAAAAAAAAAAAAATTAACCCCCCATTTTTAAGGGTTGGTTACATGCTTTTAGATGTAAATTACACATTTGTTTGTATAAAACACGTGTAACTCAATGTAAACTACCGAATTCACTAATATAAAGTCTAATGATGAATTAGTAAATGTAGCGTGGTATTTCTAATAAACAGTAAGATTCTTTCCTAAAAATATAAATATAGCCCAAACTACTTTTAAGGGATGATTTTGTGCTTTTCGATGGAAATTACATGGTTTTTACAACATAATTAACGGAAAAGCCCTTTTTTATGATTAATAATGATTGATTAGCCGTAGTTTACTTATACATGAAACTTACATTTTTAGCATTTGATCATACTGATGATGGTCATCTTTCTCCAGAGCTTCGGGAGCAGAATCGGCATGACTTCCTGGTCGTTCAGTACTTCACAGATCAGCATTGTCTTATCAGCATATAAATGCTTTGTCGAGAACTCGTTAAAGTCATTGACATTTGGATCGGTCTGAAATGTGCACAGGTAAATGACTAATTCCTAATCATATTTGACAGCTACTCACCTTCTTTTCATCCATCGCCTCATCTGTGTCTTTTGTGGTCGGATCAGCTTGGTCGACAAGATATCCATCAGATTCGATGGTTTCACTTCTAGAAATTAAATAATAATATTGTTTTGTCTAGAATCTTTTGAACCATTGTGCATTTGAAAACATTACCTTGCTTGTTTTTGGCGGCACGACCTCCTCTATCTTTGGCAGGGCTGTATTTACCTGCTCCTGGTCGGCGGGTTAGAGCTTCCGGGTCACAACGTGATAGTGCGTGATCTCGCCCTCAGAGCCCATTCGTAGGATCTGGAGATTGCCCGCGACAATCGGAGTCTACCACTTGTATTTCCAGGTCCCCTTGCACGATCCTATAAAGTTCATTAGTGATTAATCGAAAGAGTAGAGAGATACTGAATAATAGGGGATGAGACAGATGATGGCTTTTCAGTGTCAGTGCTACTGATGGGGTCTCCACCAGCCATGCATGAGGCTCAATCCGGCGTGCATAATCTACCTTGAATGACGGTTTGCCACTCATTTTAACACTTGATCGAGGGGCAAAACGATGAGCAAGTCAATAATCCCAGTCCCAACAAGAGTCGAGATATTACGCGCGTTTAGATTCTTTTTAATATTGCAATAATATAATTCTGTGCAACGACGACACAACACAGGTTATCACCATAACCTCACTTTTTACTGTGTAGTGTCTGCATCACACTGGCGCCCTCTTTTGAAGCGCGCGAAAATTTAAACTTTCATTCAAGTGATATAGGAAAAAAAAACATAAAAAACTTTAGAGAACAACAATACTTTAAAATAGATTTAAGCTTTATTTATAACTTTGTAAATATCTGATAAATAGCAATGTTATTGACCCCTTTAGATAAACCATCTGAAAATCGTAATTTTTGCACGATACATATATAATAAACAATTCATCTTTTCCATTTACAATTAAAAAATTATTATATAATATTCTGTTGTAAAAATCATTCAAGTAATTGAAAGATGGCTTTTTAAAACCACTCTTAAAACTAAATAGGACCCGTTCAGAAGGCACATAGGTACACCATTAAAATATTAACAATCTCATTAGCACCATTAAAAATTTTCTAAAGGCTATTTCGAATTTGGAACAAATTCTTTAAAACCTCGGGAAGAACATTACAGCGCAATTTCTGACGCAAAAATAAAATATAGTCAAATTGAAACACTAAACTATTTAACTGGCCAGTAAAAAATATTTTTCACAGGAAGAAAAAACTTTCAGTCATTTCAACTACTTAATTAAGATTTAAAATTCCATTGTTTGCCAAAAAAATAAAACAAATAAACACATTAAATTCCAAAACCCCAATAAAAATCATGAGAAAAATTTGATTGACATGAATAATTCAAAGTTTAAAATCAATCGTGGTGATTTAAAAATAAAAAAGTAATGTAAGAATGGATAACGAATGAAAAAAAAAGATTCCCAACATATTTAAGAGCGTTCTTCTACACCTTTAGCCGTGGAATCTCCATCAAACTTGACTCCAAGATAGTACTCCACAACTTGGATAAATGTGGAAATTCTTGGCACAAAGCAGCGCCGCAATAATAAGGTTTTTTCACACGTTGAAAGTGTGCTCATATGATCATCAACAAACTCATTCCACAGTCGATGATTTTTTTTCACATCATCTAAATTACTCTCACAGTTTTCTTTCTCCATATCACCATATAAATAATCACAGAAATCGAAATAATTGACTTTATTTCGTGTGCGTAATTCCGGAAAACAGTCACCGTCATTCCTTAAACTCAGATTTTCCAAGCAATTGACAGGATTTCCATCGGCAAAACATTCCACAATAGATTCCGACTTTGCTGGGAATAAAACCGAGTCATCCAGGGCATTAATCTCAAGTAATCCCGCCCGAGCGATCGCTGGGGTCAAGGATTCTTTGACGAATTCTCGAAATTCTTTCGGATCAACACTGAGAACGTTTCCACCGTCCTTCATCATGGCCACAAGGTATTTCTCGGCGCTTGAACGCTCCAAACTGGTGTTATTTAGCCAACAATTCAAAATATCGATGTCCTCGTGGTGATTTGTTGAGAAAAAGTCGGAAAATTCGATGGTATAGGCGACTACAGTGCATGAAATCCCGGTTTTTTCATCCCGACACAGCAATCGAATTTTATCGTTGTCAACTCGAAGAAACATTTGATCCAGATCCACCGGGAAATTCTGCACCAAGTTGATATTTTCATAAACAACACCTTCGTGAGTGATTTGACATTTTTTCAGGTCGACACACCGACCCCCGGACAAGGACTGGCAAGCAGTGACGCCGAGTTCCTCCAGTAGTACCACCAGGAGGGCCTCGTTCTCGTGTAGCCTCAAAAAATCATCGGTAGTGACGGAAATCAGCGTGAAATCCTTCATCAACAGCCGACACTGGGTGCCTCCGATCATTCCAGCCCACTCCCCGTCACCGTTCCAGCCATTATTGCTGCAAATCTGCACGAATTGCCCGCAAGTCGCGAGCTTGCTGCTCTTTAGAACACTCTGCATCACCAAATCCCTCATCATGTCACTGAAATCTTGCTTTAACTTCAAAAATCTCTGGATTAAGGCCAATTTTAACATCCTAGCCGACGGTTTCACCTCACTACCGTCCCACAAGTCTCCACGATTCACCAACTGATCAGTTATTTTTTTCTCTTTGACATCCTCCCGAAGGGGAAAGGTTAAAATTCCGGCCAGAGCACTCTTTAATCCGTCCTCAGCGTCGCTTGCATGCTCTGAAGGTTTCTGCAGCGTGTAACCAATCATTTGATTATTCCGAATAAAAACCGAAACCAAATCTCCCTCAAATCCACCCCTCACTGGTGCACCGGTGAAGTTTACTGACCGAGCCAAGCTCGAGTTCTCTCCGATGAAATTTCTGAGGTTAATCTGATTCTCAAAATGACAATTGGGATTTGTTAAAGTCGCAAAAGGGTCGTCTTCTAGCCAGGGATGTGCTTTTTTGTACGTAATCCACAATTTTTCAGCCACCAACTTCGACGCCAGTAATTTTTCGCCGAACCACCTCCACCGCACGACCGTTTCCAGCTCAAAAAGTTGGTGAGGTCTGTCCTTAAAAACTTTTACATTGCACCGAAGCATTTTTTTCGTGCCATTCTCGGTTAATTTGAATTTTTTTATTTCCTCAATCATCTGGTTGAGCTTCTCGTACTGAAATCTCCGGGGAAACAATAGATTCAACTCTGCATGCGTCAAAGGTTCGATACATGACGTTTTCATGCTGGCAAGTCGCCATAGAGACACTTTTTTCTCCGTTTTTCCACCTGTCGACATCCAGTTCGAGCCCAATGTAGTCACTAATCCATTAATCAAATAAACTGCCGCTGCTGCGACTCGATATTTGTAACTTCCCTTGGCCAGGGATCTTATCACCTCTGGCGACGTGAGTTTAACCATAATTTTCAGGAGCGACGACTCCAAATTGCGAGAAAGTTCGTAGAGTACTGAGGGATTGGCTTCGATATTTTCCCGCCACATTGGACAGACGCTTTCAACCTCGGTAATTAGATCATAAACTTTTTTCCGATCGCCAGAACGGATCTGAAGTGCCCTAGTCAATTGTCCACTCGTCGTGCTGGACATTCCGCAGTTTCTCAGCTGATCGGCATAATTTTTATTCAGTCCAGGATGAGAAGTCGTGGCTTTCCATAGAATAAAATTAAATCCGGCCAAACCTGCGACAATAGGCGGATCCAGTAGGAAAAATCCGAGTGCTGGATCAGGATTTTCCATTAACAAATCGGCGTAGTCAAGAAAAAGAGGATTTATCCCCATGCCCATGAGTCGGTAGTGGAGAAACAGTTGAGCCAATTGTGTCTCACTTGCTTGCCTGAATCCTGAGCCACCTTCCAGGAGATTTGTGATGTAACTGTACATAACTTCCTGCCTTTCAACCAAGCTTTCCACCTCTAAAATTCCGACAGAAGCCAAGGCCCATTTTAACGTTGGTCTGAAGACATTTCCGTGGAAATAAAATTCCGAATTGAATTCCATGACATCGCTGGTACACATGGTACTCTTTGGAGACATCCAGATGCCATACATTCGAGAAAAATGTTTAACGGCAATGTGATCGAGCTTGGCGAGGAGTACAGAATGCTTGAAGCTCGTCAGATCGTCGGAAAAAATGTCCGTCAGCCTGGCAGAGTCGTCCGAGCTCACCATATCCGTGGAAATGTTGTCTAGCGAGTACAAACGACTCATTTCCGTCCACAAACTGTTTCTCAACATCAGCATGGAGGCGTGATAGAGCGATGAGGTGTAGTGCAGAATTCCCTGCATCATTCCCGACTCAATCCGCAAAAATGTTTCTCTCTGACGGAGCCAAGGGACAGTAATTGCGCCTGTGTAGGCGTTCCAAAATTTTTGTATGATAGGATCGGTTCGAGAGTCGAATGATACCCTTGGCTTAGTATTGAGAGCACCATCAGGCAGGGCAATGCGTTTAAATAGAAATTGTTTCAGCCCGCCGACGATAAAATTGTGAAAATCCTTTGGGACAACACGAAGTAAAAATTGGGCAAATTTCGCGACATGATGGCCCTGATTCCACACCTTGGCGTCGTTGGAACTGCAGATATTTCGCTTGTATTTAGCCTGTTTTATCGCAGCCTCATACATGTGTGTCTGGGGAATTTCTACTTTGCTGTGTGGATGCGTCATCATCTCTATAGGCACATCCTCGCAGATAGTTCGCGCAATTTCCTCTAGAACCATCTGTAGAATTCGTGATCTCACTTCGAGAATGTAAATTTCTCGCAATCCACCGTGCTGAGGCTTTTTAACAACGTCAACCCTCAGTCCACCATCATTGTTTACCCACGAGAGAACCGATGCAACAGACAGTGCAGGTGTTTCCGCCAGCAGAGCTTTTTTCTTCAAGATTGCTATGATAACCTTGATCCTCTGGGTCGTAAATTGTCCGCCGGCATTGGGAATCTTGCCCACGGATGGGTCAAACTGCGAGGAAGCTTTTAGAGTCGCCACCTGATCCCACGTCAGTTGACTGAGTCGATGAATAATTTTTTCCGACAAACGATTCTCCATTTTGTCGCCATACAGGGTCTGCAGATATTTCTTTAGATGATCAGCAGCTGCACAATTTGCTCGTCGAGACCACTCGTGAAATTGGTATGATTCCAGTGATTCTCGCTCCTCCTTGCCGCACCATTTTTCATCGAGCTCGTGCAGCTTAATCTCGTACTGCAGGACTTTTTTCAGCAAATCTATCTGCGAGATTGGCTCAGTGTGAGCGTCCTTGTTTGTCGCATATCCAACATAAAAGAGCTCGATTAACTGTGCCGGACTGTCAACAGCTTTTCCAGTGTAGGGATTAATCATATTCCGCCATTTTCCGTCGATATTTTCCGCCACGACCGGTTCATAATTCGGCATACACATTGCATCAACTAGTTTTTTACTGATCCACACTTGAAGCCGGCTTCTTAGACATGTCGGGAATTTTTCTAGCATCTTTCCACTGCTGGTTGTACACGTTGAAAATTTCTCCATCGAGATGTAGCGGAATAGAGTCATGATTTCCTCGGTTCGGGGCTTGTCCTCCAGGTGCACTAACATCGATAATTTTGTCATAGTCCATACATCCGCGTTTTGCAGTCCTTGGAGAAACGACAGACCATAGTGCCTCGACCACTGTGCCATCATTGCGATAAAAAAAGCCTCTGTCTTGACGAGATTAACCAGTTTCATGTCGTTAGTCGATATAAATTCAATAACCGAGTAATTGCTGTACATTTCCGGTTTTCTTGCAATTTTCTCCGGAATAACTTCTCGCACATTGGTCGGCATAACAAGTGAAAAAAATAAAATCAACGATCTGGATCTGGCAGTTTTTATAATCAAATAGGCATCCCAATCTCGCAATTTTTTGACTATCCACTCATCCTGCTTGACTTTCTGCTTCAAAGAGATGCAGAGTTCCGAGGCGATGGCCGAAATGAATGAACACCAGTTGAACACTACATTGGTCATGAGGGAATCCATAATGATTTCAGTGTTGGAACCTCTTGAATCACAAATATTCAGCGCTTCCAGCACCAATTCTCTCACTTTTTTCACACTAGCGCAAGGCTCCGTTTTGTCTGCCGGAATTTCACTGAATAGAAATTTATTAATGTCCGAAGTGTCAACGTTGAGGGAAAATGGGATTTTTTTCTCGCGTAATTCTGCCTTTACCTCGGCATTTCCGGTCCGTGTTTTTCCCTGAACTCCATTTATCGCCAATTCAGTTTGGTACTCGTATGAAGGAGTACAATGCACAATTTTGTGCGTCTTTTCGGATTGTTGAACCTCCGGATCATTTTCATCGAGACAAGCCTTGCGTTTTAACTCGTATGCGCTCTCTTCCGGACAAAAATCCAGGAAAAAACTCGTGTTGATGATGCTGTTAATGAAACTTGACTTGCCGTCGACTTCGGTGGATCGTTCCCACTTCCAGTCGGTCCTCGCAGGAGGAATACAGTTTGGTAGCTGTAGTACATGCTTTACGTGCATTCTAGTTCCGGAATTGTGTTGAGAAAACTTTTCTCGAATACTTTCCGCAGAATTGATTTCTCCTTCTGGGTCTGAGTCCTTCAAAGATGCCTTTAAGCACTCACGATAGCGATTAGCGATGAATTCTTCAGCTTCCTCCGGACTTATATCGCTGGTTATTATGCGATCTTTAGTCATTTTCACCCGGGACGATGCAAATTCATTCTGATACATCTCGGGAATTGATTTTAAGACTTTTAAGATGTTACCTTTCATCTCAAGCACATGGGAGTCCTCGATATCCAGCCCTTGGAGACCAATCTCCGTCAAGACATCCAGCGCAAATCTGTATCTGGCACAAATTTCATTTATAATATCCTCGTGTAAAGTAAAAAACGATCCCAAAAGAACTGATGACTTTGAGCATACCATTGTGGAGAAACAGTGATGTTTATTAACTCGTAATTTACCAACTCTGCCTCTTATGGCTCCCTCGTACTGGGCACTCCTCTGCTCAGCTATTCTCCTCATAGTTCCCGCCGCAGGATCTCGACTTGTGCTGAATTTCATGATCAACTTTAGATCCTCGTTCTCAAAGTGAAAATCCGGAGTTAAATCGTCATCGGCATTGTCCATGGCTGGAAAAATTTTGTTTAAAGCGTTAGGCTTCAAATCTGCAAATAAACCAAAGGCAAAATCTTGAGGAAAGTTCGACATGTCCGAGATATTAATTTTATAATTTCCATGTAGACCGAGTATACTCCAAGTAAACCCTTCTGTCGGTTCTTGATCCGGGATATTGAAAATGATTTGTTTATTCGGGAAATCCACGATAACATTTTCACTGTTGACTTCTGGAATCTGCAGAGTCTTGGACGCTTGCACGAGTCGCAAATGCGGGATCTCCAAGTGATTTTTGTACAGCATTGACTCCGTGCAACTGGATATCAATTGATCAACCGCATTTTTTACTCGCATCGAGTAATCACTCGGCATTTGTGCTTTACTGACACTCATTTTTTGAGGTTAGTTGGGAAAAAATCACCCCAAAATTTGAATTCATCACACACTGAGTTTTCTGTCTTTTTATCCGGATTTTAATTCTATTTTTGTGAATAATAGATAAATTTATAGCAATTTTTATCAAACAAAGCGGCTTTGTTACGTTGCTAAGATATCCAACAACTATTAATTGGGTGTGTTCCCTCTGTATTCTGCGAAAACTAGTTTTCGCCGAAAACGCCACTCAAATGTTTATACCCGAGTCGAAATAAACTATACAACATATATATATTAAGTACCTACATAAGCATTAAGCACCAACAAACGGCGAAAAGTCAAACTTTTGCCGGCTTGGTACTAAATTTAAATTTGTATTATTCGAATGGTTACTCAATTTGTTGAAAAAAACAATCTCTAAAGTAAGTAAATAACGAATGAATCAAAAATATGTATAACACGTGCAATTAATAAAAAAAAAAAATTGCCACATGAGAGATTCACCAAAAAGGAAAAATGCTAGGATGAGATGAAACTGGCAAATGTGTATACATATACCACGTGATTCAAACATGCATGTGTGGATATCACACCTCGAGAGCTTCATCACTGAGTGCTCACGTCAGTTTATTCAACAATCTAAACTCTAAACATTACGTCAAAGCCTCGTCGCTGATCGACAGTTTAAAGTTCTTCACATAAAAATGGGTATGTACTAGTAAAACACGTGGCAATGACACAAAAATCCATCAATTCAATGCCAAAATTCACGTCAAATAATCACTTAAACCCCACAACAATATTTAATAATTAATTAAACAACAGGAAACCATCAATGGACTGACAATGATCAAATCAAAACTGAAGAGCTCAAGTCAAAAAGCATGTGGGGTGGAGTCATGAATTATTTAAAAGATCCCCAACTTGTGGCTGCAATTCAGGAATTTTTTGGAGTGGATATTCACGATGCAAAGTTACTTCAAACTTGTCGAAAAAGAAAATCATTAGATAAGAACTCACCTGGTCCACAAGTCATCGATGAAAATGGTTGTTTGAACGAGGATAAATGCATTGAGCGGATCGACTGTCAAAGCCAAGATTTCTATCCAAAATCACACGATTCACTGCCTCAAACAACATCACCGAAAATTAATAATCACTTCTGGTACTATTTATTCCTCTTTAGCACTGAGTTGGGCGGTGAGATATTTTATTCCGCCTTTATTCCACTCTGGTGTTGGAATATTGACGCCGCCGTGGGACGGAGAACAATTCTAGTCTGGGCCATAACCTTGACCACAGGTAATCAATCAATTTAAAGCATAAAAGCCTTGAATTTTCTTACATAAATTGTTGCTTTCCATTAGGTCAAATACTCAAAGATGTGATTCGATGGAATCGACCATCGTATCCGGCGATTCGACTCCAAAATAAGTGGTCAAAGGAGTACGGAATGCCGTCAACACATGCCACAGTTGGTATTTCAATTCCTCTGAGCGTTTTATTGTTCTCCATGGACAAGTACAGCTACTCAGTACCTTTAGGTCTAACAATTGTCGTTATCTGGTACGAAAACACACATTTTTCATCAATTTTTCATATTTAAAGTCACTTGGAACTGCTTTTTTTTGGCCGCAGGTGCTCTCTCATCTGTCTCAGTCGACTATACCTCGGCATGCACACAGTTTTGGACATAATTGCCGGTCTAGCGCTAGCAATTGTCCTCATGATCCCGCTGGTACCACTCGTAGATATCCTGAGCTACTATTTAATCACCAACGGACTAGTTCTCTCGATTTTAATTGCCATTAGTGTCGCAACTATTGTTTACTATCCGTGCAGTGACAAATGGACGCCCACGAGGTAATAAGGAAAATTTATCACTCATAAAAAGGTTGTAAACTAGAAGAAAAAAAAATAATTTTGCATGATTATTAATAAAATAATCCGATTTTACCCGTCTAATTCATGTTTCAATTTCTTATTTACGTATTTTCAGGAGTGACACGACCATGGTTGTGGCTGTAACTGTCGGAATGTACGCTGGAACATGGCTAAATTTTAAAAGTGGTCTGATGAAACCACGTTTGATGGATAAAATTGTCTATAATGTTGCTTGGCCATCACATCAAACGTTACAAAGTACAATTTTACGAACTTTATTGGGAGTTCTATGTATTCTACCATTGAAAATGATCTTCAAGAAACTCACGTACAATATAATATGTGCCATACTGAAAATCAATCCCAAAGAATTGGTGAAAAGTGAAGATTCCTTGGATAACAAGTATAAAACACTTGTGGATTTGATTTACCGGTTTATTTATTGTTTTTTATTCGGAGTTAATGCATTTTATGTGATACCATGGCTTTTTACAAATGTAGCCCTCGATAGACCAGAATTTTACTCAGAAATGTAATGAAAAATGAAAATATCCACCCAGTGATTGAATTGTTTTAAGTTTTGTAAAGTATTTTTCTGTTGTATTAATAATCTTTTTTTTTTCCTCTACTTCTGTTGTTCTTAAGGCATTACTAGTAACGTTAAGATAATTTAAAGTTTGTTTAATAAGTTAGTTTTTAACGAAATATTATAGAAAAATCACTTAAATCGGGGATTAACAAGTTTTATCCTTGTGATGTTGATGTTACTACCATATCCAGTCGCAAAACCTGCAATATTAATTATTAATGCATTAATAAGATTGTTAAATATGCATTTTTATTCGTTAACTTATTAAATTACCTGTAAATTTGGGTCTAACGAGGCATTAGCCTTGCTAGGATTGATATAATATGGAAGGCAAATGTCGACACAATAATCAAACGCTAATGCATCAATTAAAATCCGATCTTCATTCACATTTACGCTTAAATCACGCATCGAACATTGATTTGGAAGCTTGAAAAAGCCCAGTAGCTTTTCAACAGTTCCCTTTTGAGGCTGGCGTAAAAGTAAATACTGAGACTCTTCAGGAGGTGAATTTTTTACCGGAGTTTTTCGTGAGGAAACTTCTCGCAAGCTGGAAACCTCTTCGATTAATTTTTTCTCCACCTCAGGCTTCCTCGGAGCTCGTTTTTGAACTCGGTGATCGTGCAACTTGCCTGTGACCTTACGATTTTTCAGGATTACGTAATTTTTCGAGTCCAGATCCTTCTCGTGCTTTTCCTCGATCGCCGACATGATCGTGAGCACGGTAAACACGAAAAAGTGCTTTTGACTTATGATTTTCTGGAAGAAATCTGCGTTGAGAGCCACGTCGTAGGTCAGGGCAGGTGTTCCGTCCTTGCTGGGCTCGTATCTCTCATGACCAACGCTCATAGGGATGCACCAGGAGGGCTTTTCCTCGTCGAGGATCTTGCTGAATTCCTCATCGGATATCTCCTCTGGTGCTGGGATCTCGGTTGTTTGGCAGAGATTGATGAATACCTTTTCATTATTGTTTGTTTTTGTTTTTATGCACACACCGGGCAATGGTCGGAATATTACAGAAGGTACTTCTGGAGTTTCTAGGGTTTTCAGAAGGTTATCCAGCTCTTCGTTCTCGGTGGTACCCGGCAAGAGGAGATTTTTTTTGATTATCGATTCGTCGACTTCCAGAATGTTCTTCGCCATTTTTGCTAGAAACTCGGGCAATCCAACGATATATTCGCACGGCACAACTAATTAATTGTTTTTATTGCAATATAGAGAAAGAACTGTTCACGTACATACACGAGGTTGTAGAATGATTTCTTCTGTACATAGGGTACATACGTAGACGTTGGAACGCGTTTTGTCAAAAACAAAACGACGACAACGTACAGCGACAGTACCTATACACATGGAACGTTATTTTAACGCTGCGTTAAAATTTAACACTGGCTGATTAGTTGGATAGATGACCGCTAAAAATTATTGCATTGAAATGTAGCGCCAATCGTGCGTTAGCGAAATATATCGGAAAAACATGACTGTGTTTATTCGGACCCCCCACAGTGTATGCCGTGTACCAATCCTCTTTGCCGTGTACATGACTAAATCGTAGTCATCGTTCTTCATTAAAACATTAAAAAAGAAAATATTGAGTCACCTTGTTGTTTATTACTTTATAGGGATTGACAATTGAATTTCCAATGAATGAAGATGCCGAATTTTCAGACAAGAAAAATAATAAAATTGAAAAAGCCCGCCAAAAGTTAGATTCCACCTATGGAACAGCTCATCGACGCCATCTTTGTGTAAAATCGATATTAGTTTGTCTCTCTCTGTCTCGTACAAACGCACGACGGCAAATCC
>MVJL01011930.1:0-25634 GCA_002156465.1 Macrocentrus cingulum | reverse complement strand
CAATCACTCATTTGAAGCATTGTTTCATTCTTCATACAGCAATACAGAGGAAATTATATTCAAATATTTCTGCAATTATTGAATAAATAAAAATTATTCGTTATCAGCAAATGCCTATGGTTCCACCTATTACTACTATTTAAAATAGTCCAATAATGCTCGGTCTTGAGTTTCAATTCTTTTTAATATGATTTATAAAATTTTCGCGGATAGCACTTACTACAGCACGTGCACCAGCACCTATCAAGCGAAGAAATACCCGGATTACTGTCAAGGATATATGCGCAACTACGCAAGCGTGAAAACCGAAGGCACACCACACTAAGAGAGCATAATTACCGACATACAATAAAAAAAATAATACGAACACTAATTACTAATAATAATTCATCTTTAGCCCAAAAATAACCGTCCCTTTCACTCTAAAACAGCAGAGTATGTATATCTAAACATTTCCGAGCACTAATCGATTCAATAATATAAAAACACGCGACATCTCTCGGCATAGTATCATATGAGGAGGTGGCCATCACACTATAGCGCCATCCCCGGAAGGCGCAATTATATATCCAGCTGATTTCAGAGCTTGACATGTTTTGATTGTTTTTCCCGGCTTATATTATTTTATTCGGCTAACCTTTATTTATTATGAATCTAAAAACCGCTGCTGCCATAGGAATAGGCATTTTAGGGACAGAAATAGCCTGGCACGTTTTAAAAAAAGCACTCGAAAAACCTAAAAAAATTATAAACAAAAAGTTCTTCGAAGTTCTATTGTTTTCCGATGAACGTACTGGCTGCCGTGATCATGCACGATCGATGGTAGCTTGTAGCCAAGGCTGCACAGTTGCCAGTATTAAGTAAGCAATTTTTTAATTATTTTTATATTACCTGCAATTTTTTAAAATAACAATAACTTGATCGTGTTTCGTTTTAGGAGGCTAACACATTACTTGGATTCCAGCACCAAGACACTGGACGTTTGCATTTACCTAATCACCTGTCGAAATATTACCCATGCGATAATTAGAGCGCACTTTCGCAACGTATCAGTAAGGGTGATTGTAGATTCAAGCATGTCTGAAAACACAGCATGTGACGAAGAGGTTATGCGGATGAAACGAGCTGGTACGTAGATTTGTCAATTGTTAATCTACATTTCATTGTCGTTCACTCCTTATTAAGCAATTTATCTGCTTTAGGTATAACAGTTGTGAAGCGACAGTCTATGACGTCGTTGATGCACCATAAATTCGCTATAATCGATAAGAGAGTGATAATTTACGGTAGCACTAATTGGACTATGCAGGCGTTCTATGGCAACTATGATGGAATTATTATTACAAATCAATCAGAATTAGTTGGGCCTTTTAGCATGGAATTTAACAGAATGTGGCACGAAATGCAATGTCAAATTCCTGATGACCAAAAAATAGAAAAGTCTAAATCAAGTTAATGTTAATTTCCACTCTTAATAGTTGACTATAATTTTTTAAAATTGGATATGACAATTTAATAATTTTAATAAGCCAAACATGTTTTTTAGTAAAGATACTCAAACTTTTTTTTATATAATCATACAGGACATAAGTGGAAAAAACAAATAAATTGTCATGACTATTAATGAAAAAGATTAAGACATCAGGATTTAAAAATATTTGGTTATGCTAGTTTACGTGGGTAGAAAGTAATTTAACATACGCGAGAACTTGCGCTGCGCAATGTTATTAATACATCTATGCAATCTATGTGTCGTATTATTAGCCACTCGTGAATTTACCTATCATCTTATTTGACGGCAAATTGAGCATGAAGCAAATGTATTTTAGGCGCAGAAATCGTTCATTTTCACGTTGACAAAGGTCATGAAATCATGTGAATTATAGGAACTGATCCAACAATACTTGGAACTCGATGTTTCTCAATTCTATAATTTTTTTTTTCCCCAACACTACACAATCAGGAAGAGTGGGTGAGTTCCGGAGAAGTTGCCATGACGATCCTGACGTCACTAGGCCCCTCTGTGTTTGTGTATCTACTTTTTGCTTTTACATGGCGTTATTTGTTAACGATGCCACGTGGTATTGCTGTTAATTAAGTAATATACTATTAGAAAAATAAGCCTCACTTTAATGTATATAAAAATCATCAACTTTTATCATTAATTAATTTTTTACCAAGTGTTACTCCACATGTTTCTACGTATTTTTCACAGGGAGACGATTAAAACCAATAAAAAACAGTATTTTCACGTTAAATGACACAGTATGAATTTTTTTGCTGTATATGAAAAGCCAATTTAGTGGCGGAAGTGCCCTCAGCCGAGACAAAGGTCCATATGATAGTATAGAATGAAATGACTCTGGTAAATTTTATTTATTGCGGTGAAAGAACCCGCTGCAATATCTCTTACGCCTCATTAGCTAATATTAGAACTTTCATCTCATGCTACAAATTCGCAGAAAGCATGTCTTTCGAAAGTTGAGTGCGGTTAGCATCGTGGATGCGCGTAGATTTATTTATTTGTCCACCGCGAAACAGTATTATGTCAGACGAAAGCAAACACATTCGATGTGAAATGACGAAGCACAGGTGGCGAAGATTGAATACACACTTGAATTATAAAACGTACACATTGCTATTGATATGTCTATGGCATCAGATATTATTGGCTTCATGCCATAAGTATATGAATTTATTAGCAGTCAAGTATAAAGAACAAAAGCTCCAACGCGTGTCGCACGTGCTAACTTCTCTGAAAATATCTGATGGACCTCGACGGAGCTCTGCTCTTGACATTCGCAAGCACATTCTCTTATTTCCGCTCTTTAAAAGGATAAGAATAATAATATTAATCCCATAGTTTATCATTCTATACATTCGTAAGCGAGGAAATATACGTCATATTTTTGCTGGTGCGAGGTAATATACGCCATAGAAAACCACTTTTAGACTCGTCATGATAACTTTAGTGTTATATTCCAAGCAGAATTTTTTTTTTAAACAAAAATCTACCCCACGAGATGCCATAAGGATTACATATTAAATATAATATACTAGTCATTTTTGACACAAAAAAATACACACGTGGAAATTTTTGATACATTTATATTCGCGATTTTGTGACGAAAAAAAAAAAAAATTCCCATAAACTCGCCCCTCATTTTACTAGATTTATTTTTAGATAAAAAACCGCGAGCACAACCCTCTCAACTGGCAAGTGCCAAGCTTAAAATAGAAGCGTGATTCTCACCCCCATCAGTGTGTTCTCATTAATTTCGTCTGGCTTGACTTTCAGTGGAAAAAACGAGAAGAAATATTCATCAGACATATGGGTGGTCACAACGTCTTTATTTTGGTTTATATGGCAAAACACGACTGGGCATGGAGAGTGATTTCTAGCAATCATGGCGAGAGAAAGAAATAATTAATTTTAGGACAAAGAGAAACATTTTAAATTTATAGTCTTTTCCGCTGTGTGAAATTTTCTTTTCTTCGAAGCTGTAATACTGCTGCACGTGCTAGTATAGTGTTTTATAGTTAATTTATACAGTGTCTTCCAGTGAATCGAGTTAGAATCGTCCGAATTCACGGCTTTCCACCACTTAGTTTTCAAGTCGGAGAATTTTTTTTTTTCGCTGACTATTCGCTCACTCATCGCAATGCATAGAGTAAAGCGAGTCTCAGAGTGATATTGTTCTCAACGCTGCGTGCGTCAGAGCTTTTCAATAAATAGAGTCGCCACTCAATCGCAAACTCTGTGTAGCTTTATTCTGATGAAAAAGAAGATGAGTTCTGCTTGACAATCACAGGTGAAAATTAAATCTTCCTGTCCACCCACGTGTGTTTGAGGGAAAAATGATACTATCAATCTTCTGTATACGCATCATTGATCGTGGCCGTTGTGGATTTTCTGGCAATCTCCTGCGACATGTCCTCACACCTTATGTCCGTGCTGAGAATTCACGTCGACGTGACATTTTAACACTTCTCGACCTAGATTCTTCAATAGTCGATATATAATCGGATAAATGAGAGAGCTTGTCGTTCAAAAAGAACTATACAACAAATTTTTTAAATATACTCAAACAATTTTTTACATTTAAAATAGCTCGAAAAAAAAATTATTGCTTTGAAATAACGTTGATTCATTTTAGTCTGTGACTTCATAAATCTAAAATTACTAAACAATCTTACGCAATTTGCTAAAAAGAAGGAGAAAAAATATATATATACACGTGTATCCTTATAATTTAAGTGGTTGTGAGAAGTTTTTTTTTTTTTCGTCACAAATAAACTATATCTTATAACTACTTCAAAAACTGCATTTTTATTTCTCAAAACTTTTTTTCTTTCCACTGTAATTCATGTTCGTAAACAAGGATATTCTCACAGTTTACTTATTTTTCTTTAGAAAGAAGAAAAATTGATTATACATAAAAAGTTTCGAAGAAAATCGAGCGATTCATCACGTTCTAATCGCCATTTGGAGTGTGTCGAAGTAAAATACGACTTAAATACTCCTGTACGTGATTTAACAGCCTTAAAATGGTGCTATGAAGTAAAAAATATTTTAAAATATAGAATTATAATGTTTAAAGTGATTTAAAGCAAATCTAACTGTTTTTCCGAAGGGAAAAACACGGAAAACCAAGCCACATGGTGTTTACCTTTTTATATACTCTCGTTACTTGACAATCAGCACTTAATCTCTCAAGCTCATCGTCGGCAGACATGTCCTACGTCAGCAAGCAGCGATTATTACACTCTGTACATCCCCGCGGAGCTTGAACTCATCTGCGGTGTGAACGGCCTTTGAGATCCTGTCACCGAGCATCTAGCTATACTTGCGTAGTATCGCTAGCACACGGTGCATCGTCGTTCTGTTTGACTGTTTGACGTCAGAGGGATCAAGCAACGTCGTAAAACGAGACCGGCCACCACAGAAATACACAACTGCATCACGGTGGGTAGTTAAATATTGCTGCAACCGATGCCGGGTCGTGGACTGATAGAAGTGGAACATTGTCCGTATGATAATTTATAAATAGTATTGGGAAAGCGCAAAAATAGATGACAGGCCGTTGGACCTCTAACTGCGATGATCGATCATCCCCTCTGACGCGCGTGCCAGACCAATATTCGCTATACATCCCCTTTTCATTTATACACTTTAATTCCCATTTTTTAACTAAAAATATTACGTCAAACTATAGAAGTAAAACTTTCATGTAAAATGCGAAAAATACTCAACTAGAAATATCGATTTTTCACATTTATATTATTGATTTTATGCAGGGTGGCAGATATGCTTGTTGAAGTTAAATACGTGACAGCAGTAGGCTGCAACAAGGCTTTTGATTCTTGTCAAAACATAGCGCTAAGAATATCATGGGCCTGCTCGAGAATAGGCGTAATGTGGATGGAAATAGACGCGAATATAGTACGACAATCAGAGGCATGTGATCCACGCAAAGCAATCGCGCAATTGGGTGTTCATAGGGTCGTTGCACGCCGGATGTCATTGTGAGCATGAAATGATATTTGCATGCATAATTTTGCTTGTGGTGACAATTATGCACTTTTGCCAGGAGAACACATAGGTTTTTTATTAATTTTAGTGTGAAAATTTACAAAAAAAAATACGTTTTACAACACAATGTAGCGTTTTTAGCTCGTCGCGGGAACAAAGTCACTCTCACCTACAATTGCGAGCTATTAAAAATCGCTAAATTTATCAAAAAATTATTTTCAACTTTGTAAACATGTCTGAGTCTACATTTACTAAAAAAACATCGGTCAATGATACATTGAATGTCTCTCGAGAAAATTCCTTCTGCGCGTATTTTTCTGGACAGAATGTCTCTGCACTGGAGGCATCGTGAAAACATGTGGGTGTGTTTAGGAGCATCAACTCAAAGAGTGATCTTCAATATGTCTCCAACGTCAAGTGTAATGCACATAGATATTATCTATATTTATCTTGGTCACGTGCGAGCTTCACCCGCATAAACGGTTATTGTCTGTGTGTGATTTCACGGAAATATGAAGCCGGTATTTGCATGATGATCACTTAATCGACTTACTTACTTATGATCCGGAAAATTGAATGAGTATTAAAATTCCCAGGGTAATTTAAATTGAGATGCTGCTTGCCTAATACTTATTGCAAAGTTTTTTTTTTCATTTTTATTGGCAATAGCCGCGCGCCGTGATCTGGAGTAAGATAGTGGGTGAGGTCCGGGTCCCAGCCCCGGGTATCTAGGCTCCGTAACCATGGCAACACCTTCAACCACCCTTCTCGATGAGGAGTCAGAGTTAATGCCAATAAAGTGACGAGCAAAAAACACAACTACTGTTATACACTAACTTACTGTTGACCTTTATTACTCCCGAGACTTCAAGACAAATTGTCGAGTTAATTCCAATTATTCTACGGCAATCTGTGATGTAGCCCAGTGACATTTATGTTTTTCAACTCTCAATTTAATTTATATTTCAATATGATATACTGAAAAAATAATTTTTATCGATTTCGTGTATGTGTGTGTGTGTGTTTTTTTTTTTTTATAAAAGATTGAACAATTGATTTTCGTTATTAAACCAACGTTTATTTCGATATATACAAAACATTGTGTGACACAGTTATTTATCTAAGTATTTACAACTAAAAAAAAAAACTTTACTATAAAACTGTATAAAAAATTCATGCAAACACTGAGTCACTTTTTTATTTTATTTAGAAGCTCGCTACTAATTTCCAAGGCATTGCTTCTGTCGCATTAGAGTTTACGATTGCCAAGTCACGAACATATCGATCAACCATACCTGTTGTGATATTTAATCACACTTGTATATGACTATACACTCAAATGCATCTACTTTTCTCAATTCTAACATTCACATTGTATACTTGACATTGAAATAACAGATATAAATCTATTATATATATATTCTTTACATATTTTGTGTCAAATGTTGACGCTGAACGTAGAAAATTTGAAGTCGATTTTTTCAGCATTTATTAACGTGTATTTTTAATTATTTCAAAATAAACGTTATTAATTATATTTTTGAAATACAATCCACCAAATATTTCATTATTTCAATAAATCGATTTTAATTATTACTGTGAAAACATCATTAAATAATGCTGTTGTTAATTAATTTATTTTATATTTGTTCATAAAATTTAATGAAATGAATGATTCAGTCTTTTTTTTTTCATCTATCATCGAAATTATTAATCAATTATTGTTTTTCATGTTCAGCTTCAACGAAAATTATATGACACAGATCTTCTGCACGACTTGTCATGGTAAAATAATTAATTTTTTTCTATAAGAATATATTACGCAAATGCGTATATCCTCTATATTCAACATTATCTACCCCATTTACGATTTTTATTTTCTTTTTTATACGTCATTGGGTATACTTAATATTGGGGGGGGGTCGAAAATGAGGCTAACGCGGAGGTTTCAATGGTCCCCATCGTGCTATAAAGCTAACGATTAACAATTCCACCTCGATGTCGTGATTCCACACAATAGATTTCGAGAATTTAGTTGTTAGTTTATAGTTGGATTGAATTGTGGGTTAGGCCTTTTGCACTGAGTATATAAATTACACTTGGAATACTTATTAATCTTCATTATTATTATTGTCTCTGACCTTTTTAAAAATCTTTCGTAATATTTAAAAATGATTCAATCTATATGCACGTGCAAAATGTCATAAAATCTTGTTTAATTACACGTGTGTGTTGATTGACAATTTCCATAAATTAATTAACTGGATTGACTTTATAATCAGGCTGATGTAGAATAATAAATTTATTGAATGAATAAATTGTATTAAGGTGATTCTTTGGCACAAAAAGTCCCCGATCGATTCGGCGATTGTTTATCACTCCTCGTAACAGGTGAACAACGTGAGCTCAAGGGGCTAAGCCGTAAGTTTCGCTCGTCAATGGGCACATTCAGAGTGGCAAAGCTCAATTGACGAACCTCACGAAGCGGCCTGAGACACGGCTCACTCGACGATTTAACTATCTCTCACATGGCCTCCGTTCCGAAGGAGCCAACGTGTTGAACATCATCGATATTCGAGTCGCACTGCATCACCCACTCCCAAATCCGCTTAGTGACAACTTTCTGGTCGACCGCAGTCTCCAAGCCATAGCTGTTAAGCAGCTTGCGTAATTTGTTCTTATTCTCATCGACGTTTAGCCTCTCATCGACGATTGTGTCGAGGAAAAGGAGACTATCGCCACGCCGTGCTACCTGCTGCGTGTGATCACTCACGTCCATCGACGTCGAGGTGTTGCTGTGACTCAGCTTATTGACACACCAAGCATCCTTGAGGTACTTGTTGATCTCTGTGACGAGTGCGCGCTTCTCCGGCTTGTGCTCAAACACTCGGCGAAAGTATCGCAGAAGTCTCGGCGTGAACCTTCGGAATGTATTGGGAATTTTTGTTGTCCGTCGCTTGAGCCATCGCTGGAAAGCCGAATAGTCCGGATCTTGAATGGGATCAGCGCTCTGCCACGGTGGATTTCCAGTCAAACACACAAATAGAACAATTCCAAACTGCCAGCAATCCGCACTGCGTTTACAGGTATACCTCTCGTTTTTAATGACTTCGTGGATCTCCGGCGGCAGGAACGGCACCCACGTGCATCGGATCTTACTCACGAGCGTGCCCTCGCGCTTGATACAACCAAAGTCACAAAGTTTGATCTTTGACATGTCTGGCGTGAATACTAAAACATTCTCCAACTTGACATCACGGTGAGCCAGTTGTTTCGAGTGCAAAAAATCCAACGCTGAGGCCAATTGACTGGCAATCCTCTTGCACACTTCTTCGCCAAGTCCTCCCGCCTTAACATTACCAGCCAGATCGCCAAATGGCGCGTACTCCTGCGCGAAAATGTAGCACTTTTCAGCCTTGAAAGCCACGGCATACGAGCTGAGTATATTCGGATGCGGACTCAGGTGATAGGAGTAGTGAAATTCACGGAAGAAATCTTTTTCCGTCGTGAGCTCTTGGTGAACGGCTTTGAGAACCACCCGAGTTTGCGTCCTCCTGTGAGTGGCCAAGAGTACTTTAGCAAAACTACCCTCGCCCAGGGTTTTCTCCACGTTGTACTCCTTCGATAGATCAACCTCCTCGAGCACCACCTCCTGGATTTTGTGGATACTAGACTCCTTTTTCTCGTGAAGCTTCATCTGAAAGTCAAAAGCCAATTGAGAGTAAGTGCCACCTATGCAGATTGAACAAAGGTCGATGACATTAGTCTATTCTATAAGTATATCTAAATGTCGTTTATAGTTTAGACTAGGGTTTCTATCCTCGACCCCTGACCTTCCCACTGAATCCATCGACTTCAGAAGCTACCGCTTTCATTCAACCCTGATCACCTATTATAAATCCGCATACATAACCGCTCGAGGAGCCAGACCGTGTCCGACGTTACGTCAGCGACTGACATGACGCTCATCGCCAGCCCCGAGTCCATTGATTAGTATCGTGCATCACGTACACCAGAGCCACTGTTCCACAGAGCTGAGCATTAATGGGGCCATTGTTATCATATGTATAGGGAGCAATCGACACGGAATGATTATTAAGCGCACATGGACTGTTTAAATGTACTTTCCTCCTATCAATCACGCGCGTATTGTTTTAGTCTTCTAGCTGAAAACCCCGCCGAGTAGTCTCTAGTGTATTTACACTCAATATTGACGTCAATCCACCTTTCAGATGTACTCACCGCTTCGATGCGGAGAGTATCTAAGGATGAAAATAGTTTTCCTGGAGAATTAAGTGTATATACCTATCATTCTCGCTTTTTCTTCATCGTATACGTTTGTTATACGCTTACTCGTTGCGCGAGCTTTCAAATCAACAGTATTATTACAATGTCTGAAAGCTGTATAAAGTTTCAAAGCTATCCGGCGTGACTCGTAGGCGTTTCAATTAAATTGCGCGACTAAATATCCAACTAATTGAAGATTTAGTGATACAAGTAATCATTTATAAACGTTAAAACACATGGCTTACTTGCTCAACAACTCAGACTAACGTTTCATACCCTAATTCCTTACAATGGTGGTGATTTATCGGCGGTAGTGAATCGTTAAAATATTTTATTTCATGTTGTTTGCCGTGGAAGCAAAGGGTAAATCGATATTTTCCCCGGCACTTGGATAATTTCCAAATGCAATTCACTGGCATTGCGCTACTGTTTCGACTGTGACTCTGGTTTATACATTTGATGGGACCATCAAAAGTACTCTATTGACAATCTGGACGTTAACTCGGCGAGATCTTGTAGTATTCTTGGCGTGACTTGTTCAAAAATGACGAGCATGAAGATTTTATTAACGCATGAAATCAATAGCAAGGATAAATCTTACATGTTTCAACTAAATGTTTACATTATCCCTAGTCTCTGACAGGTAATAACTTAACATCTATTTCAGACTGCCGGAAGTTACCTTCAAGTATAGGCAAGGCTTCTACGAGGCAAGGATCTTGCGAATTGCGGTATCTTCTGATTATACACTATTTATGGGTCACTGGAACACGACACGATCGATTTATCTCAACATTGATTATATGATAATGTGCTTATGCAGTTTTCAAGTGTCAAAGTTAGTTTTAATATTATTATTTTAAATAAAACACTGAATAACATTTTATTATTCGAGGTCACTTTGTTTTTGTGTCTCTCGGTGTTGCTCCAAGGTGGATATTAACTTAAAAATATTTCTCTGCACATAGATTGCTGATGAACTTGAAAATGAGGCTACATGTCTTGTATACTATGGTATTTATTAGGTTCTAGTGAGTGCGTATTTTCGAATACTTGCCGCCGTATCTATTTTAATATGTGCGAGTTTTCTTGTATGAGATATGCCGGTGATTTGGTGATCAGGGATGAGGGATTATGTCAGCTAAAGGACTAATAAATTGTACAGCGTAAACACATTTGTTATAAATTCATAAATGTTCGGTTTTTGTGGCTCTTACCGTGTTGACAGATGAAGCTCAGCTGGAAAAAAATGTGATTTTAAACTTCCAGTTGTTTATAACTCCCGAGATATTATTTAATCGTATGCAGATAATTATTATTATTTAAATTTAATTTTAAAGGGTTATTTAGTTTATTGGCTTAGATTTCACTGTTGAGAATTCGCAAAAACGTCGCTGTATAATAACTCACGATGTTTGTTCACGCTTTGACACTTTATAAACGACACAAAGTCGTTTCTATGTAAATGTTGACACAATGCTGTGACTTAATGCCCGGCAGCTTGGTTACATTTTCAGCGATACGCGGATCTCGCGTCTGGAGCGTCGCAACGCCGGGCGTCGCTTTTATAGACCCGATGGGGCCGCGCAGTCGTGGAAACATTAGACAAGCTCTGGGGAAGATTGTGATGCAGTAGAGAAAATACTCTTTTTCACCTTAAACAGACTTCCAACCCCTCGAAACACTCACTTCTCTCCGTCGCTGATTAATTATCTGCTTATAGAGGAGGGTTACTATCGGTTATTGATGACGTCATATAGATAAAACCTAATCGCAATGGGCAAAAAATTTATGACATAGATTACTACGTCATAGATTTAATTTATTATTCATTAATTTGACTAACTATCCCATATTCAATTTCCGTTTTATAAATTTTTTGTTTTTTTAGCAACTTTAGTATAGTTATTTTTTTACTATTTAATACTGTAAATATTAAAATGATATCTGCATGTTTTATTTAATTTTTTCAAAATTTTTCTTATAAAATGTTTTGTTTTTTCGTTGAGTCAAATTTTTATTTGATTTATTAAACGTTATTCAAAAGATGATTTAGTTGCTTTAGAATATGTGAACACAACAATAAATTTATTTAATGATTTATAGAATGTAATAAAACGTTATTTAAATCAGACTAATAATTTAAAATATTTCTTTGAAATAATAAACAGAATTGAATGGTGATCTCACACCTCTGTTGTCTCACTTTACTCAGCTTTGCCAAATAAAAGATGCTTCCATGTTTTTGTACATATCACTTACTAATGCCTTGTATCCGTGATATTATAATGCTTGAAATTCCCAAAAACACTCAAAATTTTATTTGCTGGATATATAGAAAAAAATCATCAATGACTCATTTTCCTCTGAAAATGCGAAATATTTTTATTACAGGGTGTATAAAAGTGTAGTAATTAATATTAAAAAATACGTGGAAGTATCAATTTAAAAATTCGTGTTTCTAGTCACGTCTGCTCTTGTTCGAGGTTTTTTTTTAAACAAAATTCACTTCTAATGAATTCATCAAATTTATGCGTTAAAATTTATAGATTTTTTATTTTTTTTTTTTAATAAAAAATTGCATCTATTCAGTCGGATAACCTTTTTTGATTCACAGTAGTACATAAAAGGTGAGACACGTGATCATGTCCATCAGACAATGGGCATACGCCTATAGAGAAGTCATAATAACAGAAAATAAATGAATTATATTGATTTATAAAATAAATTGAATAAAGTATACTATATTGAACGTACTGATTGAGACCGATATGACAAAAAAAAACCCAAGGGAAACGTTTGCGTCTTCACTCTTCTTGCGTCGGTATCGTGTTTCCCTAGCGTGATGTACACGTGACTGAATCACCAAGCACGTCAATTCAATACATTACGCAATTAATCCTCGTATTTGCATTGATTCGGAAATTTCCAGTACGTCATTAAATGATAGCCATTAAACAATGAGATATTTTGATTATTTGAGAATATACGTCACTGTCGAATACTTTAATTATTAGAAAAATTAATAAGAAAAACCATAAAAAAACATTTACGAACTTTTCTGAGTTGATTTCATAGTTTTGTGTATTTTGCTACTGTATACACTCTTTCGTCATTCACTTCTGATTTATAATCACCATAAAAATCGCAAGTATATGCCAGAGATCACGTTGCGGGTAAAAAAGATAATAATAAATGATTGTGTAGGTGAGATGAAAAGAAAGTTTTTTTTTCCGATTTTTCTTTGATATTTAAATTCAATTATAAGGTTTTATTTCAACAAAGGTCTGATTAATGATAATCAAACTATAAGTGTGATAAAAAAAAAAAAAATTTAAGAATAGAATTTTTCACTTTGCATGCAATAAAATAAATAAATGATATATAATTATTCAATGCAGACCAGCTCAATCAAATAGTAAATAATATTAAATTTTCAAAAAACTCTTATTCATCATTTTCACTGCTTGTCGGACTGCTAGAGGATGAGGCAAAATCATCAGAAGTGCAACACGATGAACAACTGCAACTTGAGCCCAAATAATATGAGGAATCCAGACATGAAGAGCAACTACAACTAGTTTCATGCTCCGACGATGAGGAGTTATCCGAAAAAGAATCGTCTGAGCTGCTTCCTATATACATTAAAAAAAAAAAACAATATAGATAACATATGGATGATTGAAGCCAGAATTTCAGCAAAAGGTAAATAAATATTACGTTCTATATAACCCATTTCTTTAGCTGCTCTCACAAAATGAATAGATAATCTCCCAATTGCTCGAGCCACTTTTTCCTCTTTCTTCTTCTGATGCCGACTAACTTGAACTGTTACAGATTTTTTTTCGGAACCGTCTGTGCCGTCATTTTTCCGGGAAACAACTCGTTCTAAAAAAAAAAAAAATGCGAAGAACATCGTGAGCATTAGAGCAATATTTATTTAAGTCTTTAGATTTTTATGTTTACCTTTAGCTGCTTGAATTTGGTGACTTTTATCGACACATTGAGGATTAAAATTCTTGTTGTTGCGTCCTTTTATCGCCATCGTATCAGTGGCATTGTCAGAGCGTTTGTTTTGAAAATTATCGCTTGACTCTGGATCGACATTCTTAACGACTTTCTTGCTTAGTAATTTTTTCACGTTTCCAGTTTCTACAGTGATGTCTTTAACAATCTGGTTTTCAAGCTTGAAATCATTATGCACTGTATTCCCAACAGCAGTAGTATTTTTAAGTATAGCAAGTCTTTTTTGTTTTATCGCAGGTTTTACCAAGGTTGTTTTCTTATGCGCTCCAGTAATTTCTCTTGATTCGGAATGCTTGATAATTTTTTTCCCCTTTTTATACATATTTTCTTTTTCTTCATTAATATTAAAAACTGTAGACTTTTTTATTTTACTAGTTTTTTTCACTGCGCGAGGAATTTCATCCTCTGAAGTTGTAGAATCAATGTGCGCAGTTATTGTAGCCCTTTTTTTATAACGATGTGTAGGTGTTTCTGGATGATCAACACTTGTAGCACGATCCTGCAGTGATATTTTCTTTCTCAAAAGCCGTTGAGTAGACTGACTATTATTCTTGGTACTCGCTGACGTTTGATTGACATCCGGTAAATTTTTTAACTCGTTCTTCGTGTTTGATATTTTCTTAGGTATTATTTTATCATCATGTTTTACCTTTTTTGATGTATCATCACAGAAATTTTCAGTGTCTTTCCACGGATTTAAAACGGAAATTTCATTGAAATCTAATTTTTTCCGTGCTTTGCACGCCTTATCATCCATTTTTCTACGTTTTATCTGTGAAGAATTACTCATTTTTTTACGCTTTCAAACTCACACACTTTATTTTCACCGTGCTAATAGCTAAAATAGGCTCTCGCAGTATGGGATAAAATAATAAATTTCAAAAGTGATGTAATCCAAAAGTGGTATCACGGTATATCTCAAGTCGGACTGACACGCGCGTAGCTATTTGAGTGCGAGCACCTTCACACAAGCGATAGATATCACTTTTTGTCTCTAAATCACTCGTGTCCCTACAAATTTTCATAGCCCCTCTTCGACTATTATTTTCCTGTGTTGTTTCAAATATATCACGCATGTGTATAAGCATCGTTGACTTATTATTATTTTTCTAAAACCTTGAGTTTTAGTGTAGGTACCACGTGTATGTGGTAAAGCAAAAGTCTTTTCCCAGAAACACGTCAAAATGAGTGACATTGTGTCATTTTACTCGCGAAAATGTCACAGTGTTTCTGCGAATTCAGAAATGGCAAATGTTCCCAAAGGGGAAATTCATTAGTACATTTATATATTCTCCCGAGTATCTGATAGTTTCTATGCTCTAGTGACATCAACTTGATGTGGAAATTCAATTGCAATGATCTATTCTAGTCCCGTGGCTATTTCCCGATTAAGATTCTTCACTGATAAAATTTACTCAATTCCGCGCTCGCGGGTAAATCGATAAATAGCACTGGAGATGAGTATATTGAATAAAATGCCAAATTCGTGGTCGATGTCAAATTATAAATATATAATTTATCCATTTTTTAATAACTTCTTTCTCACTAAATTTCGATAAAATTATCTGCCCCGTGAATTAACAGAAAGTTCATATTATATTTTAACGTTTTATTCAATTTTACTTGAACCAAAATATATTTCTGTCTAGAATGACACTACAGCATTATTTAATAACCGACAGAATTATATTCCCCTTATACAGAATTTAGTTTATCCTCAATCAAACAAATGCCGAATAGTACTATCTAAATAAAAAAATTCATAAAGACAAATTTATATTTCGAGTTTTCATAAAAAAATGAGGTATCCACTTCTAACAGTGATGCTCGAGGGTAAGGATCTCTTTGCTTGACCTTGGAGTGTATACTGTCATCAGGTTCAAAGTACTCTTGATGTTGTGAAGACACTCTCAGGCTGCTATTAACAAACTAACGGGAGGGAAAAAAAAAATAAATCATGCGCTCATTGCCCATGACCACAACCTACTTCCACAACGCGGGATAAATCCTCAGCATCTATCAGAGTTTATCTAAAATTCCTCGCACGAATTTTTCGCTCTGCGACAACATAAATTTCGTTGTCAGACATAAGTGGAATGAGAATTCTATTTGGTCGAGTAACAAAGACGATTAAGTACTTACGAGAGATTGGACGAAAAACTTTTCGGTAAAAAAAAAAGTATAAAGACGTTGCCTGGAGCGACAAGTGGCCGAGAGTTACGAAAATAAAATGTTGATAAAAAGTGTTGTCAAACCGGTACGATGTGCGGAATCATGCACGACGCTTCGCGTGTATATAAAACAGTTTCATTTGCGAAGAGTCAATAGAATAGTAGTCGACAAGTGTTTCCACAAAGATGCTTCAGGTGAATTTCTTTTTTTAAAAGAACAAACAAATGTCAACTATCGACGGATATTATTGGATTTAAATCGATTATTTTCATCAATTAGTTGAATAGAGAGTGATTTCGTGTCGGTTATTAATCATTCGTTGAAAGATTTCAAGCAATGTTGTGGCGCTAGATGTGTATTTATAATTATATATGAATTTTTTAGGTCACCGTGCTATTATTGTGCTTCTACGGAGTCGTTGGTTCACCAGGCGTACAGGGTGACAAAGAAATGTCACATTTCTTACCCGGTGTTGAAAATCTTGATGAAAAAGTTGTGCCCCTGTGGAAACTCCAAGCATCGCCGACAACTCAATTGCCTGGAATAAAAAATCTTGGTGAAAGACCTCAAGTGCAATTAGATCATAATTATCCACAGATTTTGGAGGAAATGATTCGAAGCTTGTATCGTGCACGTGATACAATGAAAATATAATTAACAACGCTTGAATATTATTTTTACTGACTATAATTTTTAACAATTGACAATAAAGCCATGGAATCGTTGTGCAAGTTTCTACCGAATGTTTAAAAAATTTTGGTGAAAATAGTAGAGATAAAAGTTGCAGATATAGTGAAAATAAAGAAATCGCAAGTTATAAATAATGCCACTCTCAATTAGACTGGATTACTTGGAGATGTGATTTCATTTCATATAAAATATATCTCTACATTTAATGTTCCACGTAATAAAATGAATCACAAGTTTTATTTAAGGCTGATGATATGTAGGAAGTGTGTAGAACTTCTGCTAAAAATTTCTGTATTAAAACACTGAAATTTTTTCATATATATATTTTTTTTTTCTATTGAAAATTGATGATGGATCATACATATAAGCATAGAAATTAATATTTGCTATTTGTGTGTAAGAATAATAGAGGTGTTACTACGTTTTTTAGCTTCTCAAAAGTGGGTTTTTCCAAATTTTATACTTACAATGTTGAAATGAATTTCAGTTTTTCCATGGAAATTTTTTGGTAAAAATTGTATTTCCAAATTTCCATCTTCCAATGAGGTATTCGAGTTGTATAATAACCTATATTCTAATATCGTATTATACTACACACGGGGTTTCTATTACATTTTGAATAAAACATGCCATTTATAGTCGAACTACTTATTCATATTTTTTACACAATGTGTTTCACACAGGATACTGATTTTATTCCGCATCAAATATATATATTTGAAACTATTGCTCTACATGCATGGGGATGAACCGACTGAGTTGTGAGAAAGACTCCGCGTTTTTTTTTTTAGGTAAGAGGCGTTACTGCAAAATCGAATATTTTCAATTTGTTTTAGAGAATTTTAATTACAAGGACTATCTAAAATTATAATAGAAAAGAATTATCGCTAAGTAGTGTTTAGATTTTTTGTCGAAATAAAAAATTTTGGGTCAGATGGTATAAAAACTGTAAATGATATTGATCAACAGATGGCACAGTGATTCATTTCTATTGCACAATTTTTTAGAAAAAAGTGTGATTTGTTGTTGTTCGGCATATTTCTCTCTGCATCTTCCAAATATTTTTAAATAATATTATACATTCATCATTAATACTTAATTAACTGATATTAAGTAATTACAACATATCCAAACAATTTTTTAGTCACGTAAGTGTTACTCTACCAATTATACTTTTATCAAACCGGTGATAAACACTGAAGTCTCGACGAATCGTAGCGGTATTTTTTAGCTATCTTGTGGTAAACAAAAAAATTAGTAAAACTCTAATTCTCGTAGAATTTACCTCCAACAGTAGAAATTGTAGAATGAATAAAAAAAAATAACCTGTAAAATATTCTAAAACATTTTTCTCGTATAAATTTCAGATTGAAAAATGGTTGTACTGAGTAATTTTTCAGCACCCGAAGAGGGTATTATACATGAAGAACCAAATACAACACTCTATACAAAGAAAAATCGAGTAATGAAAGAAATTGGCACAGGAACACTCTACATAACAGTCAGGTAATAATCATTGTTTTTAAACTTACTATTCCAAGTGTCTAGCAATTCTTCTGATTTCAGCGTATTGTCATGGGTGGATAGTGCTACGCAGCAAGGGTTTTCCCTAGAATATCCAGCCATAGCATTACACGCCACCGCCGAAAAAGATCAAGTAATTCACAGAGACTGCTTGTATATTCACATCAATGCCGGAATTGATCTACCAGGTAATTAGGCTCAAATTATACACCATTTCGAGCCGAACATTGAGTCCAACGTTGTTACAGGTGAGGTACAACAGTCAGATGAAAATAATTCAGAGGACGATGACGATAACGAATCAGTATCGGCTTTGACTGAATTCATGTTTGCACCAGCCAATAGCTCCAGTCTACAGGACATGTTTGCAGCCATGAATACTTGCCAAAGTCTCCATCCAGACAAGGATGGAGATTCGATTGACGGTGAGTTGATAGAGTGAATTCCATCAAGTCACCAATGCCAAAAAATATGTTAACGTATCTAAAATGAGCTTTAGAACATCCAAGAGGAGTGAATAAGATTTTTTTGTCCAATTTTGCAAGGGAAATATAGCCTGTTCTGAGATTTGGGTCATTTTACAGTTACAACTCGGCAAATAAGCAAAGTAATGATAAATTATTAGGGATAGAATTTTCTAAAACGTGAATTATACTTCGAAAAAAGTTTTTTTTTAGTATTGGTTTGATATTACCTTCTATTTTTTCTTTTTATTCTTATTTTTGACAGAAAAATCTCAAAAACGAAGCAATGAAATAAGTAAATTCAACTAATTTTTTGTGTGGAAAATAAAATTTGATAAAATTTGTAATTATTTTATTTGTTTATATCCAGTTATTGACGAAACTAACGAAAAATAATAACAAATATTATTAAATCTTTTGCTATTAGTGACGAGCTATATTTTTAGAATTTAAATATCTCCGTAATTAAAAAAATAAAATTTTTTACAGGTGACGAAGATCATTTTGAAGATTGCGACGACGATGACTATTTGGAATTTCATGATATCGGTGCTGGAGATGCATCACACATTCCACCTCCAGGTAAATATAATTTCTATATTTTGACATAAAGCAATAATATATCACATGATTTAACTTGTAGAACAAATGATGGGCATTCAAAATGGCAATGAATATCATGAAGCAATGGAGCAAGAGTCTGGAAAATTTTCCGATGCTGAAACTGATTCCTAAGTGATCTACAATACAAATATTTAAAGAAATTACATCAATTACTATTAAATAATGTGCACATAGCATAGCCTAATAGCTATATCCACCATATTAGCAATCAAAATGTGCTTCATATTCCCTTGACAATTAAACGTTGAAAAACAGCAAATGTAAAGCGAAAATACATCATCAAGAGCATGCTAAAAGTTTATTTATATTTTTTTTGTACATGAAAACAGTTTCCTAGATGAAATTAATAAATTGTAAACGTCAAATAGATTTAATTAATTAATCACCATACGGTAGCATAATTTCTTTTAATTGCTCATAAATTTTTAAAGATTTATTTACAAAGTAGAAAATATTCAGTGACACAAATCAATTTTCTCTTGGTGCTTAGATTTTTATCGAGTGAAGATTTTCTTTAATTTAATTGAAATAATCATGGTAATTGATACTAATGATTACCATCTATTTTTATTTTACATTTACGTTTAAAGTTTCATACTTTTCAATGGAGATCGAAAAAAGTTGAGCGAAAAACTCGATTTTCACACTTTTTCCGACTTCACAGCCACTGTGTGAAGCATCAACCGTTCAAAGTCATTCATTCTGACGTTAATAAACGTGATTTTATTCCAGTTGAATTGATTTCCAAAACTATTATCGTATTTTTTTCGGTCCAAAAATCAAATCTGCATCCGGAGCGCCTTTCGGGTGATTATATTTCTGTCTCCTTTCTCGGTTCAAATTAACTGTAGTTGGTCTTGTTCCCTGATTAATTGTTTCTTGATAATCTTCTTCCTCTTGCCTCTCAGTAATATTCAGAGTCAATCTCTTTACTCGTTCTTTCTCCTCTTTCTGCTCCTGCTCGCGATTTCGCAGATTCATCGCGAGCTCCGAGGACACGGGAACCGCCAGGTTTTTGTACTGTTGTTTATTGCCTTTTCTCAACATCAGGACGAAATCCACCGTCGAACTGTCAGACGGACCTTCCTGAAGTTGTTCATACGTCTTTTTCGTATTTTTCACATGAATAGGAACAGATATGTCGACTTGTTGAGGCTTCACACTGTCCCGCATACGATCCTGAATATTATCCGACACAATTTTATCCAAAGCCGCGAGAAATGCATCATCCTCAGGGCAACTAACACGCTTCGGTCCGGCAGGCAGAGCGGCATTTAATTCCGAGGCATCCATAGTGACACCTTCATTGAGATTCTGTGACAAACTTTGATCTTGTGTATTTTCCGCCGTACCAGCATTTTCATCCCTCTCAGCATCCTCTATTGCCCATTCTTCGTCGGACTGTGCTTCGGAATAGTCTTCCGACTCTTCAAAATGAAGTTCTCCGATTCCTTTGGCATCTCCACTGCCATTTCCCGCCGCAACACACTCCTCATCCATCTCCGGAATCACTCCCATATCACCGTCGCCCTCTGAGCGATCATTATCTTCCTTCAAAACGTTCAAACTCGGGTACAGCGAATTTTTCAACTCCTCTATGGCACACTGGGACTCCTTGAAGCTCTGGAAGAGCTGCATCTTTGGTCTGAGCATCGTGAGCGTGTCGCGGTACATGTAGTCGATGCCAATGGGGAAAACATTCTCCGGGGTCCAAATAGGATCAGTGTACTTGAACAAATAGTAGTTCTGAAAGAAGATTAGGAAGTAATCCAGTCGTTTTTTGCTTGAACCACCGCTAAAATACTGTCCACAAGTTTCCAAGAGTGTGCAGACAAGTCTGAGGCGAAACAAATGGTCCGGCGGGTCTAGAGGACTGGGCACAGAGTGATCCATACTCACTCCGAAAGTGATTAGAAGGTACAGAGTGCGAAAGATATCGCCACTCTCGACCATACGATAGTTGTACAGCTCGCCAAGGTACTTGACCATGGCAATTCTCCTCTGATTGTACTTGGGCAAGTTAATTTCCATACAAACTCGGATATCCTCGAGCACACCGTCGACTACGTGAGGCCCCACTGCCTCGTAGTGTGCCACAAGTCCCGCCAAGAGACTTCCTACGCATCGAATATTCAGGTACTTGACATTGTACGCGGCAGTGAGGCATTTTATCGCATACGACGCGATATTTTCATCCTCCCAGTCGAGCTTTCGCATCCACTTCAGGACTTTATCCGTGTTGGTTTTAGACAGGTCCTGATAGAGAAGTTTTCGGATGAATTCGTGCATTGCAGGCCGCTCTTTTTTCAAGGATCCTCCCGCTGATTCTGGTGGGTTCACGTAGTAGTAGGCATTCTCGATAATTGTAACGTAACGCGAGTCGAGCGCAGTCACGGCTTTCTTTCTCATCATTTGCTCGAGGTATACCTTGGTTCTTTGATGAGAATCCGATGAGCAAAATAGAAATCTTCCGCAAATCTCGAGAAAGTTACAGGCCATCTCTATGTGATGATGCGTAAAGTCGTGCAATAAGATTTTTAGACAATAGAGAGCCTCGATTTTCGAGTAGAGTTTAAATTTAACGAGTTCTCCAATGTATCTAACGACTTTTACTTTGGACTCAATATTTATTTGGTCCTTCTTTCTCACATGATACTTAAAATCGTGCTTTAGCATGGTGCAAAGCTCGTTTCCTACGTCGGGCATTACTGGATACAAAATTGCAGCCAGGCGCGAGTAGAAGGGAAGCAGGTCCAAACGAATTCGTGAAACTCCAAAAAGAGCTTTGATTAATTTTTTTTTGTTATGTTTCGTGTTGAGATTGATGAGGAAATCCACTGCAGCATTGTCAATCATTTCGCGATTGACACAGTTGGGTAAGTGAGTTAAAAATGCATCGAGCAAGATTTTATTACTGATATTGGCTACTTGAGGTTCCTCAACTTCAGGCTCGGGTTCTTCGACTTTTTCCAAGTCCTCCAACTCGTCAAAGGTCAGTTCTTCATCCAAAGTCTCCTCGGTTATTGGTGTAACTACTTTGGAAGCTTCTTTTGGGTAAGATCCCGGTAAAAATACCGTCAAGTCTGGGAGAACCTCGTAAAATCTTCTCGTCTCGTCGTCTCCCCACATGTCCTCCATTATACTGTTTTCCTCGCTTTCACTGATCATTTTTAACGACTCGTCAGCCTCTGTTTTTACTTCGGCATCGACAGGAAGCTCGGGCAAAGGTTCGTCGAGAGTCTCTGCAAAATTTTGGACACTTGTCATCAATCGGTCGTAAGATAATTGAAGAGCTTCCAATTTTTCTTTTCTTTCAGAACTCAATTCACCTCGAGTTTGCAGAATTTTTCGATTTTGCTTCTCAAATGCCTGCAATTCTTTGTGATCTTTCAGTAGATGTTTGCAGAGAGAATTGTAGTAATCTCTGAGAAGTGATCGAACATTTTGTTGCTTGTCCGACGTGAGGATTTTACTCTTTGGCACTGAAATGCCCAATTTTTCCGACAATTCGCGGATTTTTTTGGGCACCAAACCGGCGTAATCTTCACCACAGTGACGACAAAAGCTGAGAATAATGTTGGCATTGTTGTGTTCCTCTTTGTCCATGTTTATTAAGACTGTTAGAACAGATCCGAGCAGAGAAAGACCCTGTTTGTGAGTGAATATGCCGGCGTGCACGAGTTCTGCGTAAAAACGTAGGTCAACCCGAAGTTTACTTGGATTGTTGATCTTTTCACCAATTTTTAAGCTCAATACTCTCTGCCAATTTTCAAAAAAGTGAATGGAAAACTCTGTATATGTTTGATGGAGAAAACTGCAGATTTTTATGGCAGGTTGAATGTCAGTCATTTTTAATTTGGCGTCAACAAGAGCTGTAGCTATTTCACTGATGTATTTTGTTAAATTTAACACGGCCATGTCCTTTAAAAATTGATCCAACTGTGCAGAACTAAAATTCTTCATCTTTTTTACTAGTGTCGTATTTTTTTTTAGATTTGAATCGAGTTTACTAAAATAAGAATCAGGCGGCCTCGTGACGTTGATATTAGCTGTACGAATTTCATCCTTTGCAATCAGCCTTTGCTCAGTTTCTTTAATATATTCTAATAACAACTGTTTATCCTCTTCGGAAGGTATAATTATAACACTTTCACTCTCTAATATTTCCTCGGTTTCTTTCATATTTTCTTGATTTTGTGTCATTTTCACGTAATTTTTTGTTTTCCTCAGATCACAAATTTCAAGGTTATGTCTGCTGACAATCACGTTCCTGTCAAATGAAAAAAGTTTAAGAATATAGTTTTCATTCTAAATCGATATATCAGATAAAATATGTGTATTTTGCAAGCAAACCATTGTTAATTGGAGTCGCTGATGAAAATAATATCAAGTGCAGTCCATCAAAATGACAACCTTAATCGAAAATCCAGATGTTATGTTAGTAGTAAAAAAAATAAACGAGTTGACCGTTGACGCAGCTAGTAAAACAGGGTGTTAGCCAATGAAGATAAACTTTCTGCGGCCGGTATTGCAGTTTTAAGGTACGACGACGACGACGACGAGAACGACGACGACTTCCGTCGTCTATCTCTCTCCCTCCATATCTCTCAAAATGTCGGACGATCATCTAAGACGCCGCAGCGTCGTCTGTAGTAATCCATTCAATATTTGCTGAAATCGGCTGAAATATACGAAAATAATTGTCAACAACGTTTTGCAAACGCATTCCAACGAGTATTATCCATAAAATTATGGTGAGAGAGGCGAAAAACTGCGGCGGTGACGTGATGTGTGATATGGTCTCGTGACAGGCAAGTTTAGACAAATTTCTCAAGGCAAAGATGGTCTAATTGTTGAAAAAAATAAACTATAAAAGTGAACAAATGGCATAACCATAATTCATATAAATTGTTTGCATGAGTGAGATTATTCTTGACATCAGTTAACCTCAAATAAATCTTGAAATATCTGTTCAATTGATTTTATAATATTTTTATATACACAATATTATTCCATTGCAGCAGTGGTTCGAAAAGAGCATTGTTTTAATATAAATAACAATATTAATTTTTTTTCAGTAATTTTTGAGGTTATCTTACGTCTTTTAACATTTTCAGCCATTGTCGATGTCAAAAATATTTATCTAAACCCTGTTTGAAGTTTCTCCAGGGTTTGGAGTACCCATCAAATGCCTGAAAATATCTGTTTGCAATTTTCAAACTCTGTTTGAAGCTTCTCCAGAGTTTGAAATGTTTAAATGTACATTAAATTGACATATTTGAATTTTTCCAAGGTTTCAGGGGTTTAATTGTGTACCTCAATAACTGTTTTTTTATTTATTTAATTCTTAAATTATTCCAGAGGCTTGATTATCCCCAAAATGCAATTAAAATTGATTATAATTTAATTTGAGACTCTGTTTTGATGTAAAGACCTATATTTCCAGATTCACTGAACAATTGCAAGTTGTCACGATCTTCAAGCGGAGAACAGACTCTTTTTTTGGAATTTACGTCTTCTGAAGAGGATCTCAGCTGGATTTCGGGTCTGTCTAGTTAATTTTACGACAGAAAATGCAAAGGAGAATTAATCTGTCATTTCCATCGACATTGTAATGAATAATTCAAGTCTAAAATTCAAGTAGAAGCTTATTCCAATGTCAAAAGGCCGCATCGACGATTTACTAGAGAATCCGCGTCAATTTTCTTCAAACTGCAGCCGGCAAAGGAGGTCCTTTTATATTACTTTTCCAAGCAACGCGCTCTACGCCAGTGCTTGGCACAAAACCAGTCATGACTTGGCAGACACACAGACACACACACTCTTCTCGCGGTGTGCCGATGGTGATTGGAGGAAAAAGCTAGAGTGGTACGTTTGAATCATTCAAATAGATTGTCACGATCATTACGATATATTCTGGTCAATCTCATAAATTAGCGTCAATTAAAGCATGTACATTGCACGGATTTTACGTTTAAATTGAGAAATCATGTGCTAATGGGTATAAAATTTCCACTTTCGACCAAATTTATACCATAAGTAACTCTAACAAATGGATTTTTTTGCATAAACAGAAGGATTATTTAACTTTTTCGTATCTCAGATCATTGTGACATAAAACCAGTCTACTTCCTGAGTTTGCGTCCAAATCTGGGGTAATTTGACATCAGTTTCTCGTTTATAAAGCTTACTGTAGCACTTTTCATTGACTTTTGCTCTAAAATAATTGTAATAAGTGCGTAGAAAACTGTCACAATTGAGTTGTAATAATTTTTTTTAATGTAAAATCTCTTTAATTTTTTTATTATAGTGCT
>MVJL01011928.1:0-47086 GCA_002156465.1 Macrocentrus cingulum | reverse complement strand
CAAAAATGCCCTCAAAAATGCTCTAGCTCCAACCGTTCTCGAGATATTTGCAAATAAACAATTTTTGCAATGTTTATTCGGCTGCTGCTTCGTTGTTTATTGACGGATTTGGCTGAAACTCAGATGGTGTTACATGGTCAGGGTACCCAACGTTCATGCCGAGTTTCAAGGTCATCCGATAATTAGGGGCGAAGATACAGAAAAGGGGTTGAAAAAGTTATAAACAATTGAGATGGAGGGCTTCTTTACCGGCCGATTCAGTTCCTTTTAAGTTTTTTTTTCTTCTTTTTATTTTCACATAAAAGGGGTTGAAAAAGTTATAAACAATTGAGATGGAGGGCTTCTTTACCGGCCGATTCAGTTCCTTTTAAGTTTTTTTTTCTTCTTTTTATTTTCACAAGTCTTAATGCTTATAATTTTTTATAATTATTAAAGACATTTTATAAATAAATAAAAAAAAAATTAATTCGAGTAGACGAAAAAAATTTATTCAAGGTCAGGAAACTTTTCCATCGAAAAACTTCCCGATTTTCGACGAAAAAATGGCCCGAAATTACCGACCCCCTATAGGGCCCTGTAACTAACTTTTTTGTTTATCCCCCTATAGAGCTCTGTAACTAACTTTTTTGTTTATAACAATAGGGGGGCGGACGATGGCTTTATGGAAAGGTAAAAAGTTACCGACATCCCTGAGGCGATGGCTCAACCCTGCCAAAAATGCCCTCAAAAATGCTCTAGCTCCAACCGTTCTCGAGATATTTGCAAATAAACAATTTTTGCAATGTTTTAGGCGATGGCTCAACCCTGCCAAAAATGCCCTCAAAAATGCTCTAGCTCCAACCGTTCTCGAGATATTTGCAAATAAACAATTTTTGCAATGTTTATTCGGCTTCTGCTTCGTTGTTTATTGACGGATTTGGCTGAAACTCAGATGGTGTTACCTGGTTAGGGTACCCAACGTTCATGCCGAGTTTCAAGGTCATCCGATGATTAGGGGCGAAGATACAGAAAAGGGGTTGAAAAAGTTAGGGTACCCAACGTTCATGCCGAGTTTCAAGGTCATCCGATGATTAGGGGCGAAGATACAGAAAAGGGGTTGAAAAAGTCATAAACAATTGAGATGGAGGACTACTTTATCGACTGGTAGAGTTTCTTTCAAGTTTTTTTTTTTATTTTATTTCGCCAAGTCTTAGAACTTATAATTTTTTATAATTATTAAAGACATTTTATAAATAAATGAAAAAATAGGGTACCCAACGTTCATGCCGAGTTTCAAGGTCATCCGATGATTAGGGGCGAAGATACAGAAAAGGGGTTGAAAAAGTCATAAACAATTGAGATGGAGGACTTCTTTACCGGCAGTTTTGTTTAAGGTTTGTTTTTTTTTTAATATTCTTACAAGTCTAAATACATTTTTTTTTTATAATTTTAAAATTATAAAAAAATAAATTAAGACCTTGCGGTCGATTGTCACACTAATTAGTTCAGTGTAAATAATTTTCAGTAAAATTTTCTGTGTCTCTTCATCCGTAGCCAGAAAATCCAAAAAATTAAATTTTCAAAAAACCTTTTTTTTCATTATTCCAGCATTGATGAATTGTTTAAAGTAACTAAAACAAATTTTGTATTACATAAAAAAAGGTGTGCAAGATAAACAATACGAATTTCCGAAAAAAAAAATTCCTCCCTTCCTGGGACTCGAACCTACGACTTCATAGTTTCCACATCAACGCTTAATCGAATAGACCATTTTGGGATTAGCAATTAATGCAATATTACTAATATATAAATAACACTTTTTATTAATATGCAAAAAAAAATCTTTCTCGTTATTCAATAAATAATCGAATTATACATACAAAAATCATTCCAATTAACCATAAAGCACACCTCATTTTTTTACTATTACTAATGTTGTTATTATGTAAGTTCGCTCTTTTACCGATAACATATCTCCGTGAAAACAGTAACAGTAGACTTATAACACATAACCTCAAAATTTCAATATAAATAACATAACCCTCTCAATACATTCATAGCGTGCTATCGTAACCTATGTAATTGATCTCGTCCAAAAAAACCACTAATCAGTGCAAAAATTAAGTCAAAAATGAAAACAATACCAATTTTTAATCATATTTTTCGACAACTGCCTCGAAACTACGTCGAAAAGCATTTATACGCTATCAGGCTGATGGCGTCAAATCCAACAAATCACCAACAATCCTCCAAACCCAAGGAGAGACCATGGGACAACAAGAACAGTCCGGACCTAGCGGATTTTATCCTAGCAAACTCAAAGCACAGTCACGCACCACCGCCAATTCCTCACCAGAAACAGCACCCTTATTTACGCGAGAGCTATGGACCCGAGCGCAAAGTGTATTTCGACGTTTACGGCTGTCAGATGAACGTCAATGACATCGAGATAGTCTGGTCAATACTGAAAAAGAACAATTATCAAAGGACAGAAGAGCTCGCAGAGGCCGATGTGGTTTTAGTGATGACCTGTGCAATCAGGGAGGGAGCAGAGGCGAAAATCTGGTCGAGATTGCGAGTGTTGAACTCGCTGAAGCAAAAAAAACGAACGATTGGTGCGATCCCAATGAAAATCGGTCTTCTCGGGTGCATGGCCGAGCGTTTGAAGGGACAAATTTTATCAAAAAATAAAACTGTTGACCTAGTTGCCGGTCCCGACGCCTACAGGGACTTACCGAGGCTCCTGTCTCTCGTGGAGGATCGTCAAACAGCCATCAATGTCGCTCTGTCGGTGGACGAGACGTACGCAGACATAAGCCCCGTTAGATTGAACCAGGATTCAGTTTCTGCGTACGTTTCTATCATGAGAGGCTGTGACAACATGTGTACATACTGTATTGTACCTTTTGTCCGGGGACGAGAAAGATCTCGACCGGTTTCGAGTATTTTGGATGAGGTACGACAACTTGCGGACCAGGGCATCAAGGAGATTACACTGCTTGGACAGAATGTCAACAGTTATCGAGATACCTCGGAAGTTAGTGTTTCGCTGGCGGGAAAACCGACGACAAAAATGGCTGAGGGATTTAAAACTGTTTATAAAAGTAAATTGGGAGGTTTGAGATTCTCGGATTTGTTGGAAAAGGTTTCTGCTGTGGATCCTGAAATGAGGATAAGGTTAATATAGTTTATTTTAATCCGATTCTCGGAATATCAACGAAAAAATTTGAATTTAATTGATTGATCTCATTGCAGATTTACATCGCCACATCCGAAAGATTTTCCCGACGAAGTGTTGCATCTAATCGCATCGAGATCCAACATTTGTCAACAAATTCACTTGCCAGCACAGAGTGGAAACTCGAATGTCCTCGAGAGGATGCGAAGGGGTTACACTAGAGAAGCTTATTTGAAATTAGTCGAGCATATTCGCAGTATAATACCAGATGTAAAATTATCTAGTGATTTTATCGCTGGATTTTGTGGTGAAACTGACGAAGAATTCGAAGACACAATCACCCTAATGGATACCGTTAAATATCACATGGCTTATTTATTTCTGTACAGTATGAGAGAGAAAACTACGGCTCACCGACGGTTTAAAGACGACATTTTGCTCGAAGTAAAGCACAAACGAGTGGAGAGAATGACGGAATTATTTCGTAGTCATGCAGAGAAATTAAATCGAATGCTTGTTGGAACTCAACAACTCGTGCTAATCGAAGGGGTAAGCATAAACACGGAAACTCAGCTTTGTAATTTCTCGAAAAAATTCGGGTGTTCGTAATTTCTTTTTTTTTTCTTTTTAGTTTTTTACTGATAACTCGATAAATATTTGATATAATGAAAAAAGTTATTCTAATTAAAAGATTTATAATTAAATTTCCTACAAAAAACATATTAAAAAATTTTCTGTATCTCTTTTAGTTTTTGAGAATTTTTTAATTTTTTAAAATTTATATTTTTCAAAATATCTCAAAAACAAAGGAAAATATCAAAAAAATGCATTCTACATTTTTTATAAAAAATTAAATTTCCCATCAATTAACTCTTACAAAATTTTTTGATATCTCGCTTATTTATCGAGTTATCGATATATAAACGAAAAAAAAAAAAAAAAAAAATTAATCACACCTAAAAAAATGTTTTTTATGTCCACAGGCAAGTAAAAGAACCTCATCAATGCTTCAGGGTCGATGTGACGGTAACATTCGAGTGTTAATCCCAAATTCAGCGATTGCCGGTGACAGTCAAACAGATGAACCTAAAATCATAAAAAAAGGTGATTACATAGTTGCACAAATTTGCGACGCAAATTCACATTCATTGCGGGGAATTCCACTGTATCACTCGACAATCAGTGAATTTTCATGTGAAACAAATGAACAAAAGCGTCAAGAACCTGTCAGAGAAGTTGCATATCAAACTTTCGAATATAAAAATGCATTATAATCGTTTAGAACTCGATTAAAATTAGCGTAGAAATAATTATAAAAAAAAAACTGTATATATTTTCATTAATATACGTAATAAATAACTCAGACTGTTAACTCATGTATTTTTATAATTAGTACGAGTTAAACGAGGCTGGCAGCACCGATATTAATGACAACATTGTCGGCACCACGTTCATAAACAGTTAAATCGTGTCCGCGCGGTTGTTCCAAAAGTGCTGACAGCTGTTTACCACTTGGAAAGTGATTTCTAGCCGTTGGCAAAATGACATCACACTCTAATTGACCTGGAAAATCGTTTGAAAGGTTAAAATTTCTTCAGTTGATTGGGGAAATTTAATGATAGTACCTGATAACGACGGCGATGCGCCTTTACTCGATCCATACATTCGCGTACTGTAGCCAGAATCATTGTGAACGTCGTTCAGAGGTGGTGTAGGACTATATACAGCACTGCGAGACCGGTAAGGCATCTTAGCTATGGAATCGTAGTGTGGACCACTTGGAATTCCTCGCTGAATCTTGTGACCGATGCCATTTAATGGCTTTGAATCCTCGCCATCTTCTTCACCTTCACTACTTTCACTCTCGTTCTCTGTTGAATAGTAGAAATAAATTGTTTTGTATTGAAAATCATATTTTTACGCGGATAAAAAGTACTTTTTTAAAAAATAGTAGATAAATTTTAATTAATAATATGTTTTTTTTTTTTACCTTGACCTTCATGCCAACCATTGGGCGAAGTCCCCTGTGGCTGAACCCGATGTCCAGCACCACATTGGCTGTGTTCCGAGCTTAAATTCGACCCACTGCCAATAGACCTAGTGCGCCGCCAGCTCGAGTGAAGCGTCGTTCCTTGCTGGAACCTCTTAATCATCTCATGCACGCTTCTCCGACTACTACTAATCTTCCAGCCTTCTTTATCATCCTCCAAAATGGCAATATCCCTTTCCTCCGGCATCCGGAAGCCCTGCTGTCCCTTGATCCCACAACTGCGTAAACTAACCGTCGGCGACGCAGCAGCGCCGAGCGGCGACGTTCTATCACGTCCAATAACTCCATCAAAGGTTTCATTGAGTTTCGGACCTTCCTTGGGTCTTCCCTCCTCACTCGACAGGTCCTTAAGACTCTTACTGAGCCGCGGAATCGCCGGAATGTCCAGATTATCCAGACTCCGGTGGGCAGACGTCTCTCCAGGAATTTCAAAGCTTCTCTCCTCCTCCTTCTCGTCTAATAAGTCCTCCAGCGAGCGTGCACGCGCCGGTTCATCTCGTTTACCCGCTCTATCCTGTCGCAAAACTCGCTCAGAGTGTCTCCCATGACCTCCGCGGTTTAACCAACGTCTCAAATGCTCGTGTCGGCTCTGACAATCCAATTTATCCGCCGCCACGCAACGAGTCAACTCATTTATTTGGTTTCTCGTTTTTTTCTCCAAGTGCGCGACCTTCAGGTCCAATCTCTCGTGTGCCTGGTCAATGTGAGCCTTTAATTCCGCCTTGTCACGCTCCAATTTCGCCTCCATGTGTCGGAAAAACGGCGCGCAGTAACAAGTGTATCCAACGCCGACTGGACCCTTTCTGATGTTTCCTCCGAGATCCAGGTAGTACTGCTCGCCCCGGGCCAACGGATCCGAAGGCAACGAGTCCAACTTTGGTTGGGGAAATGCCTCGGGGTCGGGATAATAGTGACAGCCATATGGAGACCATTCTTTTGGTGGTTTTGATGGTGAAAAGTGAACTTTTGACCCGGTTTTCGGGGATTTTTTAGTCTTTTTCGTAGACTCCGGGTTCGGAGGGGTTTTGAATGGCTTGTAGGTGGTTGGGACAGTGGTTTTAGTTGGTTTGGATGTAGAGGTTGATGGTTTCTGACGGTATTTTGAGAAAATATCGAGGATTTCAATGAGATTTTTACGCTTGGCTATGTCTTTTGCCGTTTCTCCCTGTTTGTTTCGTAGTGCGTAATTACAGGAGACCTCCAGGAGGATTCTAGTAAGCTTCCGACGACCCATGGCTGCTGCTATGTGTAATGCTGTATCTCCATTCTGGAATAATACGTAGGTGTTAGTGAGTCTCAAGTGGATTTATTGCTCACTAGTCGTAATAAAACCCACGGCTTGTGGTGTATTGTTATTTATTCTATGGCAAGACGTGAAATGCGTCATGTTAAAAGACCATATAATTTATTTTTAAGTACATTTGTTTATGTGAAATAAATTTTTTATAAGTAAAAGTTTGAGTTTAAACGAAATTTTTGAGAAAAATGAAAATTTTCAGTAGAATAACTTATGTTACGTCAACCGAAAAATATTATTTTCTTTTTTTTTTTAGTTTAATTAGTTATAACAGTGATTATTGATGGTAGAAAAAATTTTATTTTGTTAGGTTTAAATTTTCAAAGGGCGCATACCCTTTGGAGATTTCGGAATTTTTGTGTTTTTTGCTGATAACTAGGTAAAGCTGATAACTAGGTAAATAAACGAAATAAAAAAAATGTCATTTCAAGTAAATGATTGAACATTCAATTCTCTATAAAAAATGTAGAATAAAATTTTTTAATATTTTGATTTGTTTTTGAGATATTTTGAAAAATCGAAATTTTTAACAAATAGTAATATCTCAAAAACTAAGGGAAATACAACAAATTTGGTTTTATTGTTTTTTGTAGAAAATTTCATTCCCTATCATTTAACTCTAATAACATTTTTCATTATCTCCCATAGTTATCGAATTATCGTCAAAAAACAAAAAAAAAAAAAATCATGAGAATATCAAAATTTCTAAGGGAATCATTAAATAATTTAATACCTACTTTATTTTGGTCTGAAACTTTGCACAGGGCAGAAATAAGAATTCTAGTGACTCCAGCATGACCATAACGTGCAGATGTATGCAGGGGAGTATCTCCATACTGAAAAAAACCCCCATAAAATATAAATAAATATAAATAAATAAATTTTTTCAACTGATTTTTCTTACATTATTTTGCAAATCTGGATTACAACCGGCAAGAAGAAGTTCTCGACAGCTTTGATTGTGGCCATTTTGACAAGCTAGATGCAATGGAGCAAAGCCTGCATGATTTCTCGTGTGTAATGGACCTCGTTGAGTGCCAAGGGCCTTTGCCAACGCCGCCACTGTGTGACTGAAGCCACGCCAGGATGCTTCGTGCAGCGCTGAATTTCCATGCTGCAAAAAAAATAAAAATCCGTGAGACACATGCAGTGCAACTAATTAAAAGTTATTGCTACAAGTATTTAAATGTTAAAAAAAATAATAATCATTCAAACACATTAATTTGCGTTGTTTACTTAAAAAAAAAAGGCATAAACTGTGTCTGTCACGTAATATGTCTTTGCCAGTGGCAAAAACTATCGCAGAGTTTGCCGACGAGCAACACGCGATCATCACAGCATGGTAGGTATTGAGTGCAACAAAAATTATCATGGAAAATTAATATATAGAATTTGTTGTGTGGTAGATACACACTCACACATGGAATAAACCGAGTTTTTACATTTCTCTTCCGCGTGACAATTAGAATCCACCTTTGGCAATGGTGCAGATGTATAACGGTTAAATCACTCCACGTTGAATTCTAAGATAAAACCGCAAAGCCAACGTGAACTTGGTAAAAACTGTTTTATGTATTTAAAATTGATCTTGGTGGTTTAACGTCTGAGTTTTTGTGGTTTAATAAAAAATAAAAAAACTCTTTCTTTTCAACTTTTAATGAAGGATTGTGATTAAAAAAAATGTTTTAGACAGTAAACAATATGTTATAGTATTTTTAATATTTTTAAAATGAATTTTCAATTCATTTTATTGAGAAAAAACAAAAAAATTCTGTTTTAAAAGGTTTTTTGTTGGAAATATCTTGAAAATAAAGGGGAATATGAAAAAAATGTATTCTACATTTTTTGTAGACAATTGAATTATTAATTTTTTTAGTTTAATAATATTTTTCATTATCTCGCTTAGTTACTGAGTTATCGGCAAAAAACTAACAAAAAAAAAAAATCAAGATTTTCAACTCAACTAAAAATTTGATTTTAAAACAAATTTTTTTGTACAAACTTTCTCATAAACCTTTAAATAAAATCCTAAATATCTATAATTTAATAGTAAAAAATAATTTTATCAATATATATAAAAAGCTTAAAACAAAAAAAAAATCAGAAAATACTTTGCGGTCAATTTAAAGACGCGGTTATTCCAATAAAAAAAAAACTGATGAATAGTTTTTATTTCAAGTTTCATCAGTTTATTAGTGGCATCTAATGGTAATTTAACGAGGATGTTGAATCAAAGAAACCGATGATTATGGCGGTGAGAAAAAAAAGTAACGAAGATTCTGCCGTGGTAGAAATGTAAGGCATGTGTTTGCTAATGTGCTCTTGATATTGCTTGTTATTTATATTGTCATTACATACATATACAACCTCAAAAACTTGTATATCAATATCACATAACGTATGAGATGATGACGAGAAAACATATACGCATAAATGTACATTGAATTCGTGAATTGACTCTGTATACATGCATATGCGGGTATAAATATGTATATAACAGTAAAAAGAGAAAGTGTGATTGCAATCGAGGTGAATGCACTTCCTCATTCTCCTCTGTTCTTTTTTTTGCATGCTGACAACTGTTGGCGCACTGATGATCCGAAAGGGATTATTCAGCACAATGCCAGCTGATTTATTCTCAGCTGGATTAAACACTATAATTTGATATAGCGGATTCATCTTAATTGACGAGAATTATATATGGCAAGAAGGTGTAAGAACTACTTTGAAGTTCTGAACACAACAGTGGAAAATTATCGGTAGAATTTATATCGATAAATCGGTTATAATGGAGAAATTCCCGGGTAGATTTGCCTAGAAAACTGGTTTGTTGTCGAATAAAAAAAATTAGAAATTTTGCGGAATAAAATAGAGAGGTGTTGGGCACTTGGTTTATTCAGATATGACCTGAAAGAGGATTTAATTTTTGACAATCGTGGGCGCGAGAGTGCGCGAGGTGACGGTGATTGGGTGAGCGCAAGTACCGATTCTTTGGTTTGGATTTAAAAATTTTTTTCGTTCCGTCACCGCGCGAAATTTAACGAGTTTTTTTCCCCCCGGCATCTTTTCGGCAATAAATCGGCCCCCATGTGCCGCACAATCATCCACTTAACTTTTGTTTATCGCAGTGCAATTGGCACGTGTGCATTTCTAACTTCAAAAAATGGGCTGTCACGAGTAGACGCAGTTGCAGCGATCGTCAACGCAGTCGAGATTTCTCAGTGTGCACTTGTCGATACAGTTTATTCCCCACGTGTAAGTGCACTCGCTGACTGTACTTGAACAAAAGTTTTCACGCAAGTCTGAGCATTTCTTCACTCTCAAGTTGGGTCTGTAATCCCGAAATTTTAGTCGAAAACTTGACATTGCACGCTTAGTTTCGATAAAATCAATCGGAAAAAGTGTAAAAATCGGTCATTGCTTCAGTTAAAATCATTTCCAACTGATATTTCAATCTAAAATTGAATTTATAGCCTCAAAAGTTCATCACAAAATATCAATATCATAAATAAATCGTAATAAAAAAAATATCAATACTTTCCCAACTTGAAAACAACGGCTATTTTTTCTTTATAAATAAAAATATAATTCTTAAATGATAAAATCATGATATATTATCATTTTAGAATACACTGTGACACATGAAGATATAAAAACTATCACTTATTCGATATAACTCTCATTTTTCTCCTTCTGTGTCACACCCACACTCAAACAACACGGGTGGCCTTTTAAAAATTCTTATCTGAAACTTATAGAAAATATATTCTCCATTAACCTACATATATCCAAACATTTAATTTATTAAATAAAACGCTCAATCAGTCATTAAAGAAATTCTTGACTTTCATGATATCAGGAAGAAAAACAGTTAATGATGTAGAGAAAGGTATTGGCAAATGTGAAAGTTTTGATAAAAAGTCATTTCAATTAATTAGGTTAAACTTTCCCGCTAACTTTTAAGTTGTTTTTCCTCAATTTAAACCAAATCCAAGTGACAAATTTGTTATAAAAATTAAAGATATCCAATTAACACTAAAAAACACACAGTCAATTAAATTTATTGTATCGACTAGTCATAAAATTAATCATTTACCGCCAATAAAAAATTTTTTTTTCCATCAAAACTCATTGATTTTAATTGTAACTATATATAATTACCAGTATTTGTCCTTGAGGGAGATTATTAATTTTTTTAAAAGTGTCTTGAAAGGCGGAAAAAAAGTCAGAAAGATATTGCGTGTTGAAGAAGTGTTATAAAGTGCATTTCTCATGCAAGGCGTGATCCTCGGCATGGCTTTTCTTTAACTCAAATTACGATGAGGCAGATGAGTGTCATAGTTATATATGTATATTGCCTGTAGCTTCGTGGTAGTGCTATTAAATATTTATTGCCATTTTCCTTCCACACGGGTGGCCCATGAATCATTTCGATGCGTCGAAATAATATAACTATAAGAATATAAAAGGCCACCAGTGATGTGGTTGAAAAAAAATTTTATTCTAGTTATAAAAAACAAAAAACAAAAATTTACGACAATATATTTATACTAAAGTGTCGATTTTGACTACTGCAATGATTTTATTGACCGGGAAAAAATTTTTTCTTTATTTTTATTATCGGAATGAAAAAAAAAATATATATATATTGAAAGCTTAAATAAATAATAATAATTGAAATAACAATATCTTAATAGACATTTTTTACTTTTGATGGAAAAATTTAAGAAAAATAATCGATTTTTTTTTTCTTTCATTTGGGTTTTAGTTAGAGAGGTAAGTATATAAAAAATTGAAATACTTACAATATTATCTTGGTGTGAAATATCTGCATTGTGTTTCAGCAAAATTTTAACTATCTCAAGATGACCTTCAGCGGCAGCTCTTTGAAGTGGGGTCATTCCAGTCTGAAAAATAAAAAATTTTTAATTAATTATTACATCATTTAAAATATTAATAAAATTTTTTAAAACTTAGCAAACTGATAAATACTTATTTTTTTTTTTTTACAATTAACTATTAAAAATATGAAATAAAAATGATTGAAAAAAATAATGAAAAATAATTTAAAAATTATCTTTTTCGTTGCGATGATAAAAATGATGAAATATTTTTTTTATATTTTATATTTCAACCCAATTAAAAAAAATTATTTCATGTACAAGTCGATTTCCCAGGACAATTAACAATGAATTGTCACGAGAAATTGCTCACTCATGATGGCATCGCAGCATGAAAATGTCTTAAAAGGATACACGTGTATCTAACAATTTGTTTTTATCCATTAAATTTTCAACAGTATAAAGAAAGAAAATCTTCGTTTCTCTAATTACACAAGTTGAATACATATATACGTTTATAGCTAAATAAGTATTAATTAAACAGGCGGTGTACGTATTGAGGGACACGAAGAAACCGCTGATTTAACTGACTCTCCAGTACCAAGACAGTTACGACGTGCTGTGTGCTGCAGCAAAAGAGAACTTGAGCCGTAAAAGGAACTTCCGTTTTATAAACACAATCAAATCGAAAAGAAAAGTCTTTGATCTTGAACATACAAAAATTATTTTCATATAAATACCGTATGATTGCAATTAAATACAATAATAATCATTGTACTTATTGTCACTTAATCATCAAAACTGTTTTTTACATCTCATAAAATTATGTCAAGTCATACTCATGTATTTATTCCAATTAATCCAAAGTTCAAAAACTTGAAGAAAAATCTTTTTTTCTAAATTTTCAGCCACGATAATTACCAAACTAATCCATCAAATTCAAAAAATCAACGTTTAATCTCTTTATTTTAACACCCTCTTTATTTTAAACTAGCATTTTCTAAATCGATAAATATTTTCAATGTGATTCACCCTCTTATAACCGCGCAATGCCTAACAGTCGATATTCTCATTTAACTCGGCGCCATTTTGTTGTCATAAGTTATTTTTGTAATATACTAGTCTATTTCATAACGGTATGTGTTCTGAGTAAAATGGCGCTGGATTTTAGTTATTAAAATAATTACAGTCCTTGAAATCGTGGCTACCGTGAGCCCCACTTGAATATATCTTCAACTCTTTTTTTTTTCTAAAATCAATTACGAAAAATCTTGACCTCTATTTTAAAAAATTGAATTAGTTTTTTTTTCCTCTAGCAGCTAATACACTTAGGATTAATAAGTTGCAGGTTAAATTAATTGGTAACATGTTGACTCAGCTGTTTGCAGTAAATCATTAATTATTTCTGGGACTTTTATAAACACGTCATCAGTGAATTTTTCAAGGTAAAAATTGAATGTGTGACGTATACACTCTATGCCAGGATTCCTCGCACTTTAAATATAGCTTGACATCAGTTATCCACACACTTTTCAACCAGCAGTCATCATGACGAGTGTCATATTAGTCGCAAGTATTATCCTCAGTTTATTCCACATTCAAGGCCGTAAGTAGTAATTATTTCATTATATAAACACAATAAACGACATAATACATCAACAATAAAAATAAAATACCATATTTTTCCATCAGAACCGATCGAAAATCACAATTTCAATTGCACAACACCAACAGGACTTCAAGGCAATTGTGTTAATTTTTATCAATGTGATTATTCTGTAATATTAATTCAAATGGTACCACTGTACGATTCAGAAAAAGAATATTTACGACAATCAAAATGTGGTATGGACAATGAAACTCCAAAAATTTGCTGTGTTTTATAAAAAAAAAGTAAAAAATATTTGATAAAAAAAATGTTTATCTACTGTATTTAATAAAATAAATGTTTATCGCAATTTTTAATTGATTAAAAAATTAATTTCACGAGTTTTCCATAATATTTTGTTAGGGGTAAATCACCCCTAACAGGCCGTGTGGCCTAACGGATAAGGCGTCGGACTTCGGATCCGAAGATTGCAGGTTCGAATCCTGTCACGGTCGAAAAAGATTTTTTTTTGTGCTTAGTAAAAAAAAATGTTTTTTCCGAATTTCCAAACAATTTTTCATTGGGAAAAATCGTTTAAATTGTTGGGTAATTTTTTATGAAATGTGATTTAAGTTGAAAAATGATAATAGATGATAATAAATACAGTTAGATATCAGAGAGGCTTATTTTCCATGATGTTTTTAAACAACATATTTCTTGCTAGATATAAAACCAAGCATCAAACATAAATCACAATATTTTTCTGACACTCAAACACGTTTTCTCAATGCAAGACAACCCCATTTATCGATCTTATGGTATCTTACAATCCGTGTTGGCTACTAACACAGACTAGAACATTTTTTTTTGTATGTAGAATTAATTATTGTGACATAAAACATCTTTGTAGTTCGTACATAATCGATGGCAACTTTTGAAAAATGTCACAATTTAATTTTGCGAATGGAAGAAAAAATTTTTTTTTCATTCATTTTATTGAAAAATTCATTGAAAATGATAATAATATTAGCAATAAAATATTTAATAGTCTTATTAGAGTGAGTTTTGGGATGTAGAGATGTAATAATAAGGACTTTGTGGAAATTTGTGATTTTTTTTTTTTAGTTTTTTGGCAATAAGTCGATAACTATACGAGATAATGAAAAATGTTGTTCTAGTTGAATGATAAGAAATAAAATTTACTACAAAAAATGTTGAATAAATTTTTTTTGTATCTTTTTTAGTTTTTGAGATATTATTATTTTTTTGAAATTTTTATATTTTAAAATATCTCAAAAACAAAGTAAAATATTAAAAAAAATTATTCTATATTTTTTATAGGAAATTCAATATCCATTTATTTAATTCAAATGAAATTTTTCATTATTTCGTTTTACCGAGTTATCGGTAGAAAATCAAAAAAATGACGAAATTTTCAAAGTAAACGCCTTTAGAATCAAACATCAAGAAACTCATATTTTATGTTTTATTCATGTTTAACATATCTAAAATGATTTTTAGGTAGTTTGATGAAAATAAAAAAAAATTTTTGTTTTTATAAATTTTTCAAGGGGTCTCCTTCGGTAATATCGTCATTTTCGTGATTTTTTCCAGTTTTTCGACGATAACTCGATAAATAAAAGAGATAGCGAAAAATGTTATTCAAGTTAAAAGATTGGGCATAAAATTTCCTACAAAAAACGTCTAAAAAATTTTTTGTATCTTTCTTATTTTTCCGAAATATTACTATTTTTATGAAATTTTAATTTTTCAAAATATCTCGAAAACAAAGGAAAATATCAAAAAAATTTATTCTACATTTTTTATAGAAAAAATAATTCCCTATCATTTTACTCTTATAACAATTTCCATTATCTCGCATATTTATCAAGTTATCAGCAAAAAACCAAAAAACTACACAATATCAAAGGGGGTATACTCTTGAAAAATTTTACCAAAAATCTTTTTTTTCTACATAAAATAAAAAATTTTAAGGAATGATTCAGAAACTGTTCTAATATTGCTGCCACAGTCGAAAATGAATTGATATAAAATTTGATTTAATTGAGTGTTTTCCAACGTAATTAAATTCAACATGACACTGGGGAATAAAATAGTGGGAAAAAACATGCAATAAAAACCATCACACGAGAGTATAGCGGAAACGAACAACTGCTGCGCACATCAGATGATGTCTACGTCGTATACAGAGTGAGAGTCAATATTGGGAGAGTGCGCGCATGTTTTCACATTAACGTCTAAACACTATAAGGAAGACTATAAATATTTCTCCTTATTAGCTAATATGTGCATTCTACACCATTCTAGATATCCAACGCATATAAACAGTTATATTAACGTGTTTAAGTCGTGAAATATCTGAAACGACAATTTATATCTCAATTTTAGATACAACAAACATCTAAACTTAGACATTCACACCTTTTTACCTCAAATCACCATCTTATTATCCTGAAAAAATTTATGACAGACATATAATGAAATGAAAAAACCGTCATATTTAATTTTATATTGCTCACATATCTGAAAAACATTATTTAAGTGAATTTTAACTATCAGAATTGATAAACCGTGTATGTACAAAAATATTTTGCGATTTTAAACCTGAATATTTTAAAAACTACTGAAAATAGAAATTTTTCTCAAGAAACCTTTTTTATAGAGAATTTTATTATCTACAAAAAAGGACTTTAACAAAATTTTTCCAACTCGCATCCTTATCAAGATATTAGCGAATATATTATCGAGTGTTTAAAAATCAAAAGAGCTTGTATAAAATAAACTTGATGTTTTTTAAATCAAAATATCTTCAAAGATATAAAAGATAAAAATTTTTCTCAAAAGACCTTTTTTGTAGAGAATTTTATTATCTACAAAAAAGGTCCTTACCAAAATTTGTCTAACTCGAATCCTTATCAAAGATATGATCAAATAGAATTTTTTAAATTTTTTTGGCGATACGCTTTTTTAATTTTAAAAGCGCGATATGTTTTATTTCTAAAAAAAAAACTTTATTCTGATAGATTAGTCATCCCTCAGGAATTGAAAAAGTTACCTTCACGTCTACTCGAATTACTGAGCAAGAAATAAAATTTTTTTTTTCGTCAACTTGAAAAACTAAGCTTGCCTAAAAAACACAAATAGTACTCTGACCGACTTTTTGTATTACACAAAAAAAAAACTATGTTTAAAACAAGATTTTTCCATTTTACACCCATAATAAATAAATTTTATGTATTAAAAAAAAATTAATTAACAATAAAACACCACTATTAATCAATAATAAAATATTTTTATCCATCTAATCCAGCAGAGAGCAATAAATACTAAAATTTAAAAATCCTAACGTTGTAAAACAATTTTTTAATTCATTAATTGATCATAAATAAAAATATATAAGTACTTATACATAGAAAAAAAATTTTTTTTTCCGTTAAAAAAAATGTCTGCCTGTGTAAATGCTTGGTTAAAGGCGATTTTAATGAAATTCTCGTTTCAGATATGAGCGATGATGATGGGCAGAAGTAAAGAGCAACGCCGCCCAACGGAAGTTTTGCCAATGTAGCTTACATATCCTTTAGGAAGTGCATACCAGCAAAAACTGGAAGCCGTCGTAAACACCGAGGCGCAAAAATCGTACGCACACACTCTCCACTATGGAGACTGATGCGCGCATGATGGCATGGCACATCATGAGAGTAGGTATGATGGCAAGTGAGTGGATGGATATAGTGCTAGAGACATGTTTTTATTTTGATTCTCTCATCATTTTATTTTTCTTCTTTTATTATTATTTATTTTGTTTCTCCTTTTCAGCCATTCGTCTCGTTTGCTACATGTCTTCAGGATAAATGTGTAGTTGCTTCGCGGTAAAGATGACTCCACCTCGTAGTGGCATCAGTTGTGGCTTTTTACGTTTTTTTTTTTTCATCTAAAGATTCTTTTTTTTTTTTATTTGTTTGATTTTATTCCCTCATCGGCTTTATAACTCAACGGAAATCACGTTCACCAGTGACGAAAGACGTTGTTTCCTCTCTCTGATGTGCACGTGATTAATCACACAATCTTTTGTATTATTTATAAATTTATCTATGATTTTAAAATGCAAGTTTTAATAGAAAATCAATAATAATTATTATTATTGTACAATCCTGTACATTTAATTGCGTTTTTTTTTTTTTTAATCAGAAATTAATGATAGAGGTTTGAGAGAAATTTTTGTTTCAAATGAACAATATTAGAATTTTTGAAGATTTTAATGAGGATCAATTTTTAATAAATTTCTCGATAATATTTTCGAATAAATAAAATTTTAAATACACTAAAAAAATGAATAAATAAATAAATAAAAATTCAAATTTTTCTTGTGGAAATACGCAAAAAAAAAAAAAAAATTCAAAAAATGAAAATTGAAACTTATTTAATTAAAATTTTGATTTTTATAATTTTTAAATAAATATGTATATGAAAAATACCAACAAAAAAGTTTTATATGATTGTAAACTATTATAGGATTAAATAAACAATGATTTCTAACATAAAATGACTTTAAATAATATTTTTACCCAATAAAACATCAAATACAATAATTACTAAAATTCACAGTCATTCATAAAAATATTTCGTGATAAAAATAAAAAAAAAAAAAAAACGTATATACAAAAATATCTTGCTTTTTTAAATTAAAATAACTTCTAAACTACTAAAAATACAAATTTTTCTGAAGAAATCTTTTTTTTTAGAGAATTTAATTACCTACAAAAAAGGTCCTTAACAAAATTTGTCTAACTCGCATCTTTATTGAGATATCAGCAAGTAAAAAGGTCTCAATTATTTCATGATACGCCCTTATAATTTTCCCTTTTCTATCACGAAAATCTAAAAGAAAAACAAATTAATCCAGTCCAACAAAACAGACAAATGCCCATAAAATGACGAGGATATTTTTGATGAAGTATACACCATCATATATAAGTATATCTTATAGAAAACGATGAACCGAAAGTTGTGTAACACACAGACAACAAAAAAAGCCAAGCAAAGGAGACACACTTGACTGTTGGTCGCGCGGTGGCCGCTTGAGAGGATGCAGGCTGCAGCAGTCCCCTCACACACACACACACACGCAACGAAAGAAATAGCGGACGCACATGGAAATGCCTGGAGTCGACCTGTGCGCGGAGCGACTTTGTGGCATACAGTCTGAAGCATGAACGCTCTTTTCCCTCTGCTACATACACATATACTGTATATAACGTTTCGCATGCTAAAGCCGCTTGTTCGCCGCGGCCTCAACTCGCGGACCTATAGTCGAACGTGTTGTGACTCAAACGAGTGAGACGGGGCCTCCTCGCGAGGCACACCAGTCAAACTGGTATCATTGTTCGGAGCACGTTTATGCGTTCCGCGTACAATCGATGTCGAAAGTCGCAATCCCCGTCAAAAATACCCCAAAGAAAAAAAAAAAAAAAACATTTTTTCACATAAAATAAAAAAAATCCATCCCTTTCTCCCGAGCCAATTTAAAAAGTTTTTTAATTAAAAAAACCAAAAAAAATTAAGTCATAAATTGTTTGGATTAAATGGCACTTTGAAGAAATAAATTTTTTTATTTTAGTAGAAGTGATAAAAAAAATTGTTTTTTCTTCTTTTTTGCGACTGCGATTGTACGGAAGATATCTTGTAGCCAGATAATCATGACATTTTAATGGCATTGCCAGCAAGAAAACTAATTGAACAGAGATTTTTATATTATTTGAATGTTAATCGGTGTGTTCGCAAGAGGGAGCAAGATTGAAAATAAATAAAAACAGCTTGGAATTTTTTAATGTCTCAATTTTATCACGAAATTTTGTTGATTGTGTATATAGGTATATATACAAATAAAAAATGTATAATACGGTATATTATTCTTTAGATGATTTTTGTTAAAAAAAAAAAGAAAAGAATATAATTCAAACGTGCACGAATGAATCACGCGTGAATAATCATTTAGGATTTTTTTTTTTTATTGGCTGTTGTTAATAGATTTGATAAATTATTCATGCACATAAGTATTCAAGGCTTTTACGTAGGTGTATTGCGTATCAAAACGGTCAAATATTATGTATGTGAGTTCATAAATAATACGGTTGAAATTAATTTTCATATTTTCACTAGTTAAATTAAATATTCATTGAGCTCAATGACATTTTTTGTTTTAATAGGCTATAAATTATTATGTTTTTAATTTCTAATCAGATATATTATATATTTAAAAAATGCCATTCAGCAGCCGAAATGGAAGTAGATTTTTTTTAAAATATCTCTTCTTGATTTTTAGGACTGCTTAATCGGTTGTTGAGACTGTAGTCTATTAGGACCGACAAATTTAGATGTATTTTTTCACGCTGAATGCAAATAATCCACCTGCTTAATCCGTAAACTAATTTTCCTCGCGGTGAAAAAAAAAAAAACATTTATGTAAAGATATCGAAAAATAGCTTCTGTCTACTAAATATCAAAAATAAATTTTTTAAATGATCTCAAGGCTAAAAAAAAAGATGAGTGTTTATTTTTATTATCAACCACATTTGAAAAAAAAAATGGAATAATAAAATAAAACCACCTGAAAACCTAATATTTTCGATATAGAAGTAAAAAACGAAGTAATTAAAAATTCTATTCCTAAGTTTTTTTTTTTACGATCAACAACCTATATATCAGCGTACAGATAAGTTCAGAAATGTATATATAAAAAAGCGTTATTGAACAATTGTTAATTTTCAGTTGTTCTTCAGAGTATCCGCCGCTCCGGAAAGAAAAAAAATTTTTAATTGTGTTGCCAGTTTTTTTTTGAACATTCAAAATGTCTTGGAAATTTTTTCTACTCTCATTATCCGCAATTGCTTTGGTTAAATCCAAAGTAACCGATAAAAAAGAACTGATATCTACATCTGTAGAAGAAATTTTTTCAAGCGAACAAGCCATCGAAATGTTTTTAGATGATTTTGTCATGGGTGCGTTGAAAATTAGAGAAAGTATTCCAACTAAATGTCAATTTTGTTTCATGTACGAAATGTCTAGATTGGGGCTTTCCAAAAATAGTTCGATTGAAAAATTCGATGAAATGATAAAAAATCATTTGGTTAATTTATCTAACATGATTGACGCAGTGGCTACTAATAAGGATAAAATAAATAGAAACCAATTGATTGAGAAGATTGAAAATTCAAGTGATGTTTTAAATAAATATTTTCTCTCGATACAGGCGGTTATTGCGTTATACGAAAATTCAAAATTTCTTCAAAAAGGAAAGTACAGACCGGAGAATACTTTAAACTTGTATTTATTGTCTACTTGGAGTGAATCACTAAATTCTAATCTTCATGCACATCTAGAAGATTTGCAATTGAATTTTAAAAATCCGAAAAAATATGTTGAACATCTCATATCAGTGAAAGTAAAAAATTTAGTATTTTTTTTTAATGTGATGAAAAAAATTTTTTAAAAAATTAATATCTAATTTTTAGTGAGTATTTTAACTATACGTAATACCATCTACAAATTAATAGATAAATTTTATTTAAAAAAAATTTTATTCATTTAAAAATAAGACAAAAAAAAAAGAATTTAAGTTGATAAAATTTTTTATAAGAAAAGGCATTTAGAAATTCGACTTAAAATGATTTCTGAAATAAAAAATCTTTATTCATATTAATTTAATTCATTATTTGGATATTTTTAGACTTTTTTTTTCAACTGTTAAAAAATGCATTCAATAATTTTTATTATAGAAAAAGTAATTTAAAGTCTCGATTAATATTTCAGAATGATATTATCAATGTAAATTGCACTGAAAAAATTAAGAGTGTAAAGTTAAAAATGCAAAACATGGTAGACAGGATGAATTTGATAGAAATGAAAGCAATTCACGTGCAAGTACATGCTGCATGGATTCAATTATTTTACGAAAAGAGTAATCAAAAAAAAAAATTTCTTAAAAACCTTCAAAGACTTTTTTCATCTTACATATATAATAAAAAAAATTTTTTTTAATACAGATAAATATTTTGATCAATTAAAGATGACACTGAAACAAGCCAAAGAACGGATTCAACAGTATTACAGAATACAAAATGAAATACTCAACGAACTAAAGGAAAAAAATAATTGCATATTTATTTACTATTAATTAAAAATATATATCAACGTCTAGTATACCATCGTAAGTTTAATGACAAAAAAATCCTTAATATTGTAAAATAAAAGAATTTGAAAATTTAAATCATCACAAATTATTTTATATAATTTCATTGCGAAAAAAACTCAATAAAATAAAATTTTTAAAAATCGAAAACTCACATAAAAAAAAAAATAATAAATAGAAATATTAAACTTTCCGATCAATATTCGATAAAAAGAATCTTTTTCAATAACAAATTACCTTAACTTTTGTTTATTACATGATAAAAAATTGTTTTTATTACAGATAAATATTTTAATGATAAATTAAATTCCATTATAATATTTAAATGAAAAATCACAAAGTGATGACCAAAAAAATGTCACTTTAAACCATGAATAATAAAAAAATAAATCTTAAAAAAAAACTAACGTGAAAAACATATTTTTTTAAAAAAGTATATAGAAAAGTCGCTTCTGTGCGCACTAGATCTCAAAACTAAATTGTATAAATGACCTCGAAGCTAAAAAAAAAAAAGATAAGTCTTTCATTTTTATTGTCTATACCAAACTTGAAAAAAATGGAATATAATAAAATAAAACGACCTAAAAACCAATTTTTAATCGAAGTAAAAAAAGAAAGTAATTTAAAAAATTCTATATTCTTAGATTTTTTTACGACCAACAACCTATATCACCGTATACAGATAAGATGAGAAATGTGTATAAAAGAGCGTCGAACAATCATTTATCACTCGCTCTTCGCAGTGTTCGTAAGAAAAAAAATTTTAATTGTTTTCTCGCCAGTTTATCATATTTTTTTGAGCATTCAATATGTCTGGGAAATTTGATTTATTCAAATTATCCGCGTTGCCGTTCACTAAAGCCGAAATAAAAGCGAAAAACGAAGGAACATCTCATAAATGAAATTCGAATTTTCAAAAGAGAAGTGATTTATTAAATTTTGTCAACAATGTGATGGATATTAAAAAACGTATTCCACCCGAATTATCGGGTTGTGTTTTGTACCAAAATGAATCAGAGGATTTTGAGGATTCAATTGAACACCTCGATAAAGAAATGAAAAAATATCTCATTGATTTTTCGAAGATCATTCATGAAATGGCTGTTGCATTGGCACAGGTTAATAAAATTAACGAAACAACAAATGAATCGATTGAGGAGGATGAAAATTTAAGTGATGCTCCGAATAAATATCTACAGTGCTTTCGGGACATTATTAAACTATACGAAAAATCAACATCTCTCCAAGAGGAAAATTACAACCAAGAGAATAGTCATAAATATTTTGTGTCTTCTGTTGAGAATATACTACCAAATTTAACAAAGTTTTTTGATATACATACAAAGAATATGATCACAAATTTGAGTGATGAATCGACCTATGTTGCAGAACTTTGCGAATCATTTAATCAAAATTCTCTGGTAAGTTTTTTTTTACTTCAATGTAAAGAAAAAAAAAATTCGTTTTTTAATAATATCAAAAGTTTCATTTAGTAAAGTAAATATTTTTTAATATTATTACCAAAATCAAAAGAGAAATTTCATTAAAAAAATTTTTTATAAAAGAAGCTTAGAAATAAAAGCCCAAAAAAAAAAAGATTTTTCATCTAAAAAATTTTTATTTATTGACTTATTAGTTGTTTGTGTTTAGATTTTTCGTCCAAGTGTCAAAAAATATTTGTATAAATAATATTTATTAGATATAAGAAAAAATTAATTCTAAGCTATTATTAATATTTTAAAATGATTTTTTTTAATTTAAAGCATCCAAAAATCGGCATCGAGACTGCAAATTCTAAAATTAACAACATGTTTCGCATGATGAATTTAATGGAATTGAGAGTACTTCACGTGATAGTACACACTGCATGGATTAAATTATTATTTGGAGACGGTAACTAACAAAAAATTTTCTACAAATCTTTGAAAAAACAAAATTTTTTATCACACATAAAAATTTCTTCTATTACAGATAAAAATTTCAATCAATTGGAATCTATAAAAGAAGAAGTATGTGACCGAATTCTAAAAAATGAAAAAATAGAATACACAATGCTCGACATACTGAATAGTTGTGAAAATAAAAAAAAAAAATGTTTTATCCATTCTTTTAATATGTTGAAAACAAATATGGTTCTCCTACAGTTTTAAAAACCTGGATTTTTCAAAAACCGACAATATCTTTACTAATAATAAAACCCTGTCAGATTGATTAATAAAAGGTTTAAAAGAAAATTTTGACCGAAAAAAAAAAAAAAAATTGAGAATCGTATGATTAACTAATAACAGTTCTTTCAAATGTGAATAAATACTTATGGACAGTGTAATTAGTAGCTGTGGGCATGCTCACAAGACAAAATGATTCACGATCATCGATTCAATGGAAGTAAAAGCAATAGAGCATGGAATAATCATTGAACATTATAAACTTGCAGATTACAGTTACAAGAAGTGATGATTATCCATCGCAGAGATGCGTAATGACTTCTGGCATGTTGGAAATTTTATGATTTATTCTGTTCTATTACAAAACGTTATAAAAATCTTATAATTTATCATTTTAAAAAATGAATAAAATTTTTTTTTAACCAAAAAAACCTTTAAAAAAGACGAAAAAAAATCCAACTAATAGGTACTTCACAGATTGAACAAAAAAACGATTAAATTAACCAAATTCCCGCGAAAAAAAACCATCAATAAATCGAGAAAAAAATTTTTTTAACCTCTAAAAAAATTAAAATATCAACTAAAAAAAATGAAAAAACGTAAAAAACTCATTTTTCAAGGTCCAAAAATACGTAAACTAAATCTTAAGACACCCTAAAAATACTGTAGTACATGTAAATACTTGTAAAATAAACAAAAAAAATTTTTTAAACCGTTTTCACGCAGTAAAAAGTGAAATAATTCGAATTTAATCAACAAAATTAGATGAATATCTTGAAAAATCAATTAAAAATATTATTAAAAAGACTAAAACAATAAATTTAACAATATAAAATCAATTCTATATAATTTAGTCAAACTGTGCAAGTATTAAAAAAAAAAAAAAACATTAAAAATGTTTAAAAAAATTTTTTTTCTCTTTTAATCGTTCAAATAATAAGTAAGTGATAATGCATTAAAAAAATATTTTTTTTAGATTAATCCATCAAAAACTGTTAAATATCACTTGAGATAAAGATGATTTTATTAATTTTATTGTAATAAATCCGATAATTACACGAAAAATCAAGAATATATTGAAAATTTTGGTTAAATTTATTGAAAAAATTATATGTATATAAAGAATAATGTATACGAAAATATAAAATTTAGTAAAAGAAAATAAAAAATTCAAAAATTCCTCACTGCTAAAAGAAAAAAATGTATATAAACTTTTAGCGCATATAAAAATTTATGGAAATTTCTGAGCAAAAGGCAGAGCATGGTTATATCCACAGGGCACCCATGGAAGTTTGAAAAAAACTATTCTGAGTGGCCCATAATTACAGACTTCATGGCACGAGTCGGGACGTGTATAGTCCCTTCGGGTGCGGCCCGTGTGCACACACATACAAGCATATAAAATATATAACTTGTGTCTGCGTGTCAGATTCCAACGCGTTCTATGCCTCTTATTCACACACATGACCAGCCAAAGACGCTATAGATATCATACACCAAGATATCACTAACAAAAAATCCATCAAAGAGGAATACATATAAAAAATGGAAAAGGGTCATTGAGCTTTTCAGACACGAATAAATCACATTCAATTGTATTCCCATGTTCTTTCATATCTTAATTATACTTCAAGAAGATTTCCGTGCTCATTTTACTGTAAAAAAACTAAATTCCACCTGATATTTAAAGCTTAAAATTTTTTCTTATCAATTTTTACTGTTTAGTTACTCTATAATGTATAAAAAAAAATTGTTTTTAATCCTAAAAAATATTTCCCAAGTAGAAAAAAAAAAAACAATTTTATTCTTTAAAATAACGAATTATGTGGTTATTATTAGAAAAAAAAAAAAAAATGTTTTCAAATGTTTTTAGACGTTTTTTTCTCAAGGATTAGCAACATACTGAAGATTTAATTATTTTAACTCATAAGTTTAGCTTAATAGATATTATCAAGAACGAAAATATAATGAAATTCAATTTTAATATCCTTCATAAACCTATCAGAGTGTGTGAAAATAAAAAAAAAATGATAATTCAGCCTTTGAAAACGAATATATTCACGCATGTATAAATTTAATAGCATGAATCTTTATCTCCTTGTTGCTACGTTCAATTAAAATACTTGGTATTAATTGGTTCGTTAAGCACGCCAAGTGTGCTATATTCCAAGCAACTATTGGTCGCATCAGTATATACTATAATTGATTGAAAAGCAATACACTGAGAAAACCAGGACTACTGCTTCAGTAGCAAATCTCATAAATGGAATAAATTCATTAATAAAATTAACTATCAAACTAAATTAAAACCGTGTAGTACAGTATAATAATAATGGACTTACAGTGTCGGCTGCATTAACGTCTACCCCACTTCGAAGAAGGATTTCACAAATGTCTGCATGGCCAGCTGCTGCGGCAATTTGTAACGGACTTCGTCCATGCTGAAAAAATACACAAAATTTTTTTGTATTTATATCGACATACCATAGCAAAAAAAAAATAAGCAATAATATCTCAACAAAAATCTAAAATATTTCAAGTATCATATCATCACTATCATCATCATCATTATTTTAACACTACCACTTATCATTATATCAAGTGATTCATCATGATTTTATCACTATTATCACTGATACCTATCGTTATGATCATTAAATGACGAATTCATGATTTTATCACTATCATTTATCATTATCAGTTATCATTGAGACGAATTTTAAATTTGTTCGACATTATTAATCCATCATTATCACATTATCATTATTATTTTATCACTAGAGACTCATTTTTATCATTTTATCACTATCATTTATCATTATCAGTAGTCATTATCACGGATTGATGATTTTATCAACTTTAACAAGTTAAAAACATTTACTTGCTAATATCGTGGATAAGGAGACGAGTTAGACAATTTTTGTAAATAACCTTTTTTGTAGATGATAAAATTCTCTACAAAAAAGATCTCTTGAGAAAAATTTTTATTTTCAGTAGTTTTAAAGTTATTTTGATGTAAAAAAGCAAAGTAATTTTTTATATACATCCTTTAAAATTTTTAAACAACCGATAATATATTTGCTAATATCATGATAAGGATACGAATTAGACAATTTTTGTTAAGAACTTATTTGTAGCTAATAAAATTCTCTATAAAAACGGTATCTTGTGAAAAATCTCGATTTTTAATAGTTTCAAAAATATTTAGATTTAAAACCACAAAATGACTTTACATATATACACTGTTATATTGACAAATAACCAAAACTAAAAAAAAAAATGTGTTTTCTCATGGAGTAATAAAAAATTTAATTCCCCGATAATTAAATATTTTATTCGCTCAACTAACCACTATATATATATAATATGGATCATTAATATCCTATTAGCATTATTATCATTGTAGTCATCATAATTATGACGGTTACGGATCTTGTCAACGTAACAAACTGCAGACAGAATTTTTAAAATATTTCCCACAAGATGATTATACCGTGATAGCACTGTAATTATGATTATTACTGTGATTAAGGTATGTTTTTTCTCGTTTTTTTTTGTCAGGCGTCTTATTTTACCTCATCCGGAAGTGGTTTTACTCCATCATCTAGCAATCGTTTGAGCAGAACAGTGTCACCGCGTGCCGACGCCTCCCGCACCTTTTCTGCCATACCCAAAACGCATCTGTAAAATAAATAAATACAATTTTATTAGAGTATATAAAGACGTTAATGGGACATGAAGCAACATTATTTGAAGTGAATTGAAGCGCGAAATTGGCATAGTCGACAAAATATCCTCTCCAGCTGTCAGATCATGGTGTTACCGCGTCCAACCACATTATAACAAACGCTCGAGCGACTTGTAAAGTTAAGTCGATTCACTGGACAAGTAACACGTACATGCGATATCCAACCAGGCGGAACTCCGGCTACCCATCATACGCCCATAGCTATATATCTATATTTATATATATTTGTACACGCGTAATTGGCCACAATAATGATGCCAGCGACAAGAGGAATTTCCTACGCCAATGTCATCACCTCTATAACCGTATTTATTATCGCACTACACTCTAAATATCACTTTTCATTTAATTTTTTACATTTTTAATGTAAAAAAAAATCATTTTCATCAAAATAAACAGAAAAAAAAATTTTTCTTGATAAAATTTCATTTTTTTTTAACAATTTTCTTCATAAAACGTATTGTAACGTTTTTTTTTTAATTCTATTTAAATCAAAAATTAACTATTTAAAACATAAAATATCTAAAATAAGGTTTTTTTCAATATGAAAAAATTTTTTTGAACATGCATTTATAACCAGTGGGAAAAATTGTTTAAATAAAAAAATATACAATATTTCCGGCATATTATAGGGACTAGTTGGACTAGTTAAACTAGTCGAACTAGTAATAAAATTTTATTTTTATCAACATCCTCATAAAAATTAATTGAAAATGTTTTTTTTTTTTTTTTTTTTACTTCAATCCAAATCGAAAAATTAATATTTCAAACGTAAAATATTTTTAATACATTGTTTTAACCTAAATAAATTTTTTTTACAACGTTATGTTAACAATAAAAAAATATTTATCATATTAAAAATGATTAATATAATTATTATTCTATAAATTTCAATTAAATCTCATATTTTTCGTCTATTTTTACATTTTATTCTTTTTTTTTTTTCAAAATTCTTCGCAAAGACTAGTTAAATACTGGTTTTATCGCGGTAAAATCTAAAGATCTTCACTAAATCTAATGACATTCCAACGTACCAATTAAAAAAAAAAATTTATTTCAGCGTCAAATTGTGGAGAAAAAATTTTTTTAATTTATATTCAAATAATAAAATAAATAAAAATATTAAATAATGATGTTAAAGCTTAATTTCTACGAATTTTATATACACAGAAATATAATTACGACGTTAAACAGCGGTGAGAGTACGTGCAATTGCGCAGGTGCTAGCGCACACTCGGTTGCGCGCGCGTCCAATCTTGTCAAGCATGTGCAATCGTCCTGAGGGCCTGTAATAAGACCCTAGACTCACTTGCAACGTATGCCCCTAAGCTAAATCATGTAAATTATCCTACTCAATAACCACGTCAATGAATTCTTCCACACGTGATAGCATAATTAATACAATACTGTTGTCACCTGTATTTATCCACAATTTTTAATTTATATTCTTAAGAAAATATACTCACAACCAATAGGAATGAGTAATACCACCCTCAGATTGTCCGTACATATCTAAATAAATTTCTGCCCATGAAATCGGCATTGAAATTCGCAATTTATCACAAATTAATCGAAATATATTTTCCACCGCCGGTATTTTACGACTGTTGTCTGGCAAGTGTCTCGGGGTCTATTGAAAACTGACTGGCAAACGGCGAGACGACTGAAATTTAAAGATGGACGCACCCTATCCGGTTGTGCCTTGATTATAATAACGCACTTGCATACGACCAATATACATACACGTTTTCTCAGCAGTTGTGCACGTCCATCATTATAGACACGGGAAATGACTATTGATAGTTTGCATCTTGAAATGGGGATAGGTCTCTACACACCCTGAACAACTTGTATAACATGTCATTTAAGCCAATATCACTGTATCCACAGAATAATGCCACATGTTGAATTTTTTTTTTTTGTCAAGTTAATAAGCATCAGACATCAAACCGGAAATTTGTTATAGAATTATTTTTTTCTATCGACAAACAAAATTATTGAGATTATTAAAACATCATGTATTATTTCATTTCCAATTTTTACTGATAAAACAATTATTTATATAGTGTTTTTTTAATACTATAAAAAATTCTAGAGTAGATTTGCCTAGAAAACTGGTTTGTTTTGTCTAATAAAAAAAATTAGAAATTTTGCGGAATAAAATAGAGAGGTGTTGGGCACTTGGTTTATTCAGATATGACCTGAAAGAGGATTTAATTTTTGACAATCGTGGGCGCGAGAGTGCGCGAGGTGACGGTGATTGGGTGAGCGCAAGTACCGATTCTTTGGTTTGGATTTAAAAATTTTTTTCGTTCCGTCATCGCGCGAAATTTAACGAGTTTTTTTCCCCCCGGCATCTTTTCGGCAATAAATCGGCCCCCATGTGCCGCACAATCATCCACTTAACTTTTGTTTATCGCAGTGCAATTGGCACGTGTGCATTTCTAACTTCAAAAAATGGGCTGTCACGAGTAGACGCAGTTGCAGCGATCGTCAACGCAGTCGAGATTTCTCAGTGTGCACTTGTCGATACAGTTTATTCCCCGCGTGTAAGTGCACTTGCTAACTGTGCTTGAACAAAAGTTTTCACGCAAGTCTGAGCATTTCTTCACTCTCAAGTTGGGTCTGTAATCCCGAAATTTTAGTCGAAAACTTGACATTGCACGCTTAGTTTCGATAAAATCAATCGGAAAAAGTGTAAAAATCGGTCATTGCTTCAGTTAAAATCATTTCCAACTGATATTTCAATCTAAAATTGAATTTATAGCCTCAAAAGTTCATCACAAAATATCAATATCATAAATAAATCGTAATAAAAAAAATATCAATACTTTCCCAACTTGAAAACAACGGCTATTTTTTCTTTATAAATAAAAATATAATTCTTAAATGATAAAATCATGATATATTATCATTTTAGAATACACTGTGACACATGAAGATATAAAAACTATCACTTATTCGATATAACTCTCATTTTTTTCCTTTTAATAAATAAATATAAAAATAGACGATGAACGAAAAAGTAATTCAAGGGCGTTAAACAATAAATTACATAGTTATAGTCTATACACATCAGAATATATGCGTAAATACGTATAAAAGCGTGAAAAAAAGGTGTGAAATTGATGAAAAGTAAAATTATTTAACGTGTATATACACAGTATAAAACGATTATATACGGAACAAATGAAGATCAAACGTGGTAGATGAGGGTTTAACACGGCATTTTCCCTTTTGCCCTAAGCCACCGAGACGTTTTACCTCATTTGTGCAATGATACACAGTGAAAAACACCCTGCAATATATACACACATATATATACAGGTAAACACATGAAGGTTTGCAAAGGCGTGCCGCGTAATTAAAACATTTAAACCCCTCAGACTATCTTAATGGTCGCCAGTTAACATTGGAGGATATTAATCGACGGCAAAAGCCCATGAACGTGTATTTATTATCAGATCAACGAATAAAAATCTAAAAAAATATGTTTTTAATTTATATTTAAATTTTATAACTAAATTTTCAAACTAAAAATAATGAAATAAAATAAAAAATTATCAATTTTCATAAAAATACCGCTATTATATTTTAATTTAAATATGAGATTGTGGTTAATATTGTGATGGGGGATTTAAAAATTTTAAATAATTTACAGTATCCGGATCAAAGGCCCGAGTGTACTGCAGCAGCTATAAGCACTGAGTGCTTGAAATACCCGACAATTATCCACTCGCCCCTCTTCTATACAGCTCTTTCTGTCCTTCACCTCCTCATTCGCGTCTTCAACGCGTTGCTTCACTTGGAAACATTCCACCACATTCCCCCACTGCGTCTTGCTATATTCAACACAATTTCTCATTCCTCTAGTGACAAAATCGTGTGAGCCGGATTTTTTATTCTACACACAACACGCATTTCGAAAAAAAAAAAAAAAATCATTAAAGCGATATTGTCAATGGAAAAAATTTTTTTATCGAGTTTAAACGTATATTTCATTTTTTTCCTGTTTTTTCGAATATTTGTGTGCAATGAATATTATGAAAATTTCGAAAATTCATTGAGTAATTATGAAAAACTACTCTTTTTTAATTGACAGCCACGATAATTCGAAAATTAGTTGATCGATTTTAAAAAATAAATGCTGTATACTTTTATTATTATATCTTCGATATTTTAGACTAAAATAATTGAAATTGAAAAAAAAAAATTAAAAAAAAATTTTAAAATTATAATTGTTAAAATTTTTAAATAGATGCCATGCTCTTCCCTTGGAAACTGGGCAGTTTTCATGATTTTTTTTTGTTTTTTGATGATAACTCGGTTAATAATGGTAATATCGAAAAATATCACTGAACCTAAAAGATTTAGCATTAAATTCTCTATAAAAAATGTTGAATAAAGTTTTTTTGTATATTCCTCGATTTTCGAGATATTGCTGATTTTTGAAAATTTTTATTTTTTAAAATATTTCGAAAATAACGAAAAATATGAAAAAATTTTATTGAATATTTTTTGTAGAGAATTAAAATTCCAATAATTTCATTAGAGTAATATTTTCCGTTATCTCGTATTGTTATCGAGTTATCTGTAAAAAACTAATAAAAATCATAAAAATGATAAAATTTCCACAAAAAACGTCCCAAAAAAATTTTTTTTTTTTATTTCAAAAAATCATACTTAAACTCATGATATTCATAAATAATAATTTTGTTTCGTTTAAAATTCAATTTTTTTAATGAGAAATATATTTTTTTTTTAATTTTTAATTTAAATCTACGGCATAATCATTGCAGTTAGATGCAATCTTGAAGGTAGATTTCTGATACGATAATTGCATATTGAAAAAGAGGAACTCTCTTAATAGTCTGTACAAATGAGAATGGTAAGTAATAAATCAAGATAAAAAAAAATGAAAAATATTTTAAACGAGTTATTTCTAATATTTAAAATTTTAAAAAAAAGAAACGAAGAAATTCAATTCAATCGCCATTAGATATCTTATAACATGAATTTTCAATGACCAAAAAAAAAATTTTTTTTTTTTCAATATACAATATACTTATTAAAGTCTATAAATATATCTGAAGAACTATAAATGAATATAATTATTTTTCTCACGTCAATTTTATAGATGCCATATAGTGGGTTCATAGTACATTTATAAGCTTATAATGTATGCGATAAGTCAACATCCTCGCAGTCGTTAAAATAAATCTTCGACCTAGGCACAATATTCTATGGTATGCGATAACTTGTCCATAAAAAAAAGAAGAGAAAAAAAAATCGAGGTGTCGCCGGTAATGTGTGTTTACGAACCCCAAAATGAGAGAAAAGTATTGGAAATAATTAATCACTGTCATTTAGATAATAAAAAAAAAATATATTTCTAGAATTTCAATATCTTTTAACAATTTAAATTGATTAATTTTGATTTTAACAATAAAAAAAAGTCGCATGACATGAAAAAATATTTTCGAATTTATCAAAGCAAAAAAAAAAAATTAATTAATAAATGAAGAACAGTTTTTACTTGACTTATATCTGAGAGATAAAATTATTTTAATGATTTTTTTCACGATTTTTGTCATAAAAAAATAATTTTTTTTTTTTCTTAAAATTTATCAAATAAATTAAAAAATATTATGATAAAATTTTTTAACAAACCTAAAATCTCAATCTACAAAAAAAGTCAACAAATTTTCCTGAAACTAAGTCATTCAAGTCCCTAAAATAATAAATTAGCTGTTAGCTGAATTAATTAGTCAATTTTAACGTAATAAATCATTGTTAACATATTTTCAATGTCAAAATCTCAATCTACAGGGTGAATAATCAAATTTTTTAATTGATAACTTCAATAATGGACCATAAAAATCTTAAAAAATAGTAAATAAGTTGCAATAATTGGATTAGTTGGCTGTTTTCGACTCTAAAAAAAAATTTTTAAACTAAATTTCAAGATCAAAATGTCAATTTTCAATTGTTTAAATAAAAAAAAACTTCAAAAAAGGGCCAATACAGTCGTAAAATTAATTAATTAATTGAATTTGTTAAATTAATTGGACATTTTCAACCCTAAAAAAATTATTACTTAAAACTCAAAATCAAAATATCAATTTAAAACTCAGAAAATAACTAAATAATATCAAAAATCAATATCAAAAATCCTAAATTAGTTTGATATCTCATCAAATACATAGTTTTATAAACATAAAAAAAAATTTTTTTTTTTCAAAATTTTATAAAAATTCCCTTTCTCCCAAGAAAAAAACCAAAAAATTATGTAAAATCGAATAACTTCCAAGCACTGAATCATGCCTAACGTATGAGCCCATTCACCCATGTCAAATTGTAAGCAAAAAAATAAATCTAAATATTTTTCTTCCCTTTTCTTCGCGTTCCAAGAAGAAGAAGCGTAGGACGGAGAGTTGGATGCTTGTATCTCCAGTCTGCAGAAACTTTACGAGGGACAGAAATAAATAATCGTATATATCGCATTTACTGCGCAGAAAGATATCCACATATATGTATATGGCCGATGATAAGCCGGTAAAAAAAAAAACCGTGGCAAAAAAATTTCTGCCCTAAAGAAAAAAATCATCACAAATTTTTCCTATATAATTGTAAAAAATTACAATAGAATAACTCATCTTCTATTTACAATGTCCTATAATATTATCACAACTAAAAATCAGTGTATTTCTCCATCTGCTAATAGGCTACACGAAAAAAAAAAAAAAAAACAACACAACTTGTACTTTGTCACCCATTGTTTAGAATAAAAAAAAAATCTAGTTTTCCCCATTGTTAGACAGATGACAGTGAGTAAATGTAACGGTATCATATTGTCATACAGTGTGGTGTGGCTAAATACAAGATGGAGAGCACACGGATCCGTGGACCATGTCTGATAACACCTCGACGAAGAAGGAATGAGCACGGAAATCGTGCGTGGATAATTATATGCGCATGCTTGCGTGTGTTTTGTGCGTGAGAAGCACATACAAGTAGATTTCTCTACATACATTCATGATTTCCATGAACCTCTGGGTGTAGAATGCCAACCTATAGCATCAGTGACGCGATATAGAAAAGGCCGCGAGCCCTCTGCATCATTGGAGAAGAAAAAAAAAATTCAAAAAAACGAAAAAAAAAAACCCACTTGAAAAAATAAATCATAACCTTACCGGTTCTGTATGTAGATCAAAACCTTTCTCTTTCAGTAATCCTCACATAGTACAGCTAAATATCCATTTTGTATTGTTGCTTTTACACACCATACATTACAAACACAGAAAAAAAAGGGAGCTCTCAGAAAATTACACTTTGCCTCATCTCACACGAAAAAAAACATGCACATATAACACACACACACACACACACAATTGTACACCTCAAGTTTTTGTACAACAGGATTTTTTTTTATCACCAAAATCCGTTATGACGTAAAATTTAAATTTTTGTTTGTTGAAAAAAAAAAAAAATTACAATGTAAAAAAATTTTTTTCTCAATCAAAAACAATTTAAAAAAAATCAAATACACACACTAAACATTTTAAACTTTAAACTGAATTTATTTATTACGATTTCGGGTGTTATTTCAACGCGTGAGAAATAACAATGCGTTGAATTGAAAAGAAAAAAAATTTTTTATCACAGTTTTTAATACGTAAAAATCAATAAAGATTCTAGATAATATATTAGTATTAATATATATTACTTTTTTTTCAACGTAAAATTTAAGAGACTACATCAGCCACTGATTAAATTGACTTTCGAGGACGTTCAAGTCGAGACTGATGTGGATCTAGTACGAGAGCCCTCCCCACTCGTTCTCAGTGTATCCTTTCCCTTGCCCCACTCCTGGGAATTTACTTTTATTTCAATTTTTTGCCATGGATATTCTCGTTTGTTTATACCCAGCATAACACGCCAGAAAATTCCGAACCAACAAATGACGATAAAACAAATGATAAACAAAAACAAAAATAAAAACAAAAACAGTGGTAAAGAAACGAAGCTATTGAAAACATCAAAATTAAACCTATCTTCAAAAATTCCTGTATTAATCTAACAAAAATAATCTTTACCACTCATTTAGATATCTAAAAAAAGTTTTACACCTATTAATCAACCTCTTTTGACCCTCTAAATTACCTAAAACACCCCTTAACACCAATAAATAAATATTAAAATTCCTCTGACGATTGAAAATTTGTACTAACTCAAGAAAAAATGGCTAATATCGAAAAAACAGACTCCTACGATGAATTGACTAACCGAATAATTAACAATCTTCACACTGCGTTGGACCACCCGGTAGAAAAAGTGACATCAGGTGAAGAAAATACCTTGGACCATCTAATTGCTGAATTTATGACAGAAGACACGGCCGAGGATGAAGAATTTATTGATTTAATTGAAGAAATTATTCATGAATCCGGTCCAAACTCGGCATCGTCTAGTTCGTACAAAATATTACCATCATCAAAACCAAACGAAAGTTCATTTCGATCATCCATCGGATCATTTCTTGCAAAAGTTTTTGGATCAAACATTCGACGTAATGATGAACACGCAATTTTATCACCTTTGCCATCGATTCCATCAATTAATTCGGCAAATAATGAGCCACAATGCGATGAATCAGCTCTCCAAGCTGCAAACGAGCAAATCGAGGCGCTGGAGGCTCAAGGACCCGCAGGTTTAGTGGACATAAGTGCGTTGGGAAATGCGATTAACCGTCGAATCCAAGTTTGGACATCTTCTATGACTCTATGTCATGATATTGGCAAAGTAAGACCTGGACCGCCATTAAATCTTCAATACCACTCACAACTGGGCCAGATCCAAGGCCACTGGACGATTCTAGGCAGTGAAAACACAGATCAGATCGATTCTGACCTGAATGACTGCCTTTTCACCGCAATTGCGGCCGAGGTGGGTCAAAAACCGTCGGAACTTCGAGCTGCAACAGTGGAAAATATGAAGAAAAATATCAACAGCTTGAGTCGGCGAATTCAAAATCTTGCTAGGCTAAAAGAATGTGAAAAAATTGTCCTGATGGTCGGTGGAGCAAAATACAACGGTGAGACGCCAAGAGATGCACGAGACATTTTTGATTTTTCGCAACACAGTTGGTGTTATCCAGAGAAAATTTGTGGACATCCTCGAGCGCATGCGTCAAGCCCTCCCGACTCAGCAGAGGCTTACTCGAAAGAAAAACCAGTTACAGGTTTTCTTTCGTATCATGATCAAGATTATGTGGGACATCTAGCTTTGTCAACTCAAAAAGCTCAAGAAGCTATGGTAGAGCTTAATAACACTGGAATGACGCAAAAACTGTATATTGATGCTTCAGAATTGCCTGGTTCTCTTCCGCAAGGTTTATCGTTTATAAATGGCGTAAAGGTACTACCCAAAAAACCAATTAAGGGCGTCTTTCTGATCTTGAAACATCACTTAGGACATGAAAAAAATCCAAATTTTGAGGTTTTCGTTCATACTTTTTATCCTGTGCTTAAATGAATTGTATTCAATTCTTATTTCCCAGCTGTCTATTTATGTATTTATCCTGTGAAGAAAATTTCTAAAACAATGTATTTGACGTAGAAAATGATTTTGATAATAAATGTTCAGATACTTTGGTATTTTTACGCACGAAAATGTGGGTTTTATTGGGATATTTTTCGAGATTATTACCTATCGACTTTGTAGAATTTTTTTCCCATCATTAAACTAATTTTTTTTCAGATATTAGGATTATTCGATTTATTTAATTTCGGAAAATCTTATTGTTAATTGGATGATTGAACTTACGTACCTTGTCAGTGTGGCTACTTCCAATGCCTACGAACACACGACACACGCGAAAAAAGTCCGAAAATTCAATTAAAAAAATCTTAAACATGTAATTCCACTAAAAAAAAATTGATTAGATACGATTTAATTAGCTAAAATCTATCAATTTTCACGAATTTTTAGTTTTAGGTTAGAACCCACCACACCAAGTGTCCAACAGTGATATTTCCTCGTTTTCAACACGATTTTCTACATTATTACGATTAAACCGACAATAATAATCACTTTTATATTGTTTAAAATTATTTATCGATAATTATTTATACCACGCACTTGTGAAAAGACTCCGATAACATCGAAAACTCACTCGACGCGTTCGCACTCACACAACAATTCGACAACGCTGGCAACAGTCTCAAAATGGCGTCGACCGTGAAGTTAGCGGAGATTGAATTTTTCAAATAATTTTTTATCCAACAAAATTTTAATATTAATTTTTATTAAAATAACATCAGTTTAGAGGCTCTAAATTAAATCAGTAATCCACCTCGTCTTTTAGGATATATTTTACCCACGAAAATCGAAGTTTTTATGTTTTACCGACACTTGTCTTTGAATTGACGTAAAAATTTTTTTACAATAATTACTTTATTTTATTAGAGAAAAAACAGCAATTGTTAATTAAACATCACTAATCAGTTCGAAAAAATGTTTTTTTCGGGAGATTTTACTTGCAACTTTGGAAATTTCCAGGATCAAATTCTGAAACAAAAATAAAACAGGTATAATGTTATTATTTTGATAAAGGATTAATTTAAGATATTAAAAATAAAATTATTATACCTTTGACTCGTCGTCTGCGAGGATACTGTCATAAAACGTAAAAAGCATTCGAAAAAGAACACATTTCCAAGCAACTTTCATATCAACATCAGTTTTTAATCCATCACGAATAACCTCGAGGATCCAGTGTTTATGAATTAGATGATTCGTGTCAGAACTGTGGAAAAACGTGTGAAATTCCGGAATAACATTTAAATCCATTGCCGGCTTGGCCATCATAAATGCTTGCAATGGTGCATAAAGTGGATGAAGAGGTTGCGACGAAATTATCGCAGCTTTTGCGAGAAAATTTGTCACCAAATAACTCAAACGTACATCCTTCAGAGGTAATTCCAATTCAACAATTCCATTGCGAAAAGCGTCGATAAATCGCATCCACAATAATTTTTCTTTATAACTCGTGCTCTCCAAGTGGAAATAAAATTTTGAGAGTGCTGTCAAAGCTGCTAAACGAATTTCCACACATGAACTTGCAGAAGCAGCAAAAATTAGACCCAATGCACCACTTTGAGTTACTTTTAAACAGGGAACAACATTATTTTCCGCTAATAAATTGTTTAAAAGTGGTAAATAAAACACTGGATCATAAATCTGATCTTTGTTGTCAGTATAAAAAATTTCTGTGCAATTATTCGTCCGTAATATCGGAAAATCTTTGATTGTTATTTTTACAGTGTCTTCATTAAATAGTTCAAGAATTTTTAAAGCATCCGGATGTCTCCAAAGTGCTGAATCACGCTCGCCTTTAATACTATAATAACTTGCTGCAGCTTTTCCCCAAAGATATGGACGATATTCTGATAATTTCACACCAAAATCTTCATACTGTTGAAGAATTCGAAGAATTAATTGATCACTGTCACTCAAAGTTCCTCCATATGCTGATAAATACAGTGGAATGTGTGAAGACACCATTAAACTGTTATTTTTCTTTATCAAAACGCTCAACAGCTCTAATAGATTTTTTTTCTTCTCTCCATCACTCAACATAAAATTTATAAAATCCGAGTGTGATGTTGCCATTTCAAAAATTATTTTTACTTGTTCATCCTCGCATTTATCTTTGTAAGCAATGTCACAAAATTCAGCAAATATTTTTAACACTTTTGATTTATTATTTTCTGAATTTAATTTTAAACCATTTTTTAATGTAAATCGTAAAAATTGAGGCCAAGAATTATTTTTAAAAATTTCATCAAATATTATATCATTTAATTTTAATTTTTTCAAAGCATTCAATGAATAATCACAAAGAATTTCTAATTTATCTTCAGTTTTTAATGATTTTTTTAATGCACATACTAATAATCGAATTAAAACTTGAATCCAATTTTTAAAAATTTCAATTTTATTCTCATGCATTTTAGCATGTTTATTAAATAAACATTCAAGTAATTTAATAAAAATCAAATTTACATTTTCTAATTTATCGCCATTTGATAAAATTATTTCAATAATATTTTGTGATGTTTTTAAATCCATACACGACTGAATTAAATAGCAAATTACTTCTGGAAAATCATCAAAATATTCATTATTTTCAGATGAAAATGAAAAATAATTAACAATATTATTTTTGTGACTGTTGTAAATTTTTTGAAGGAATTTTTCATCCCATATTGATGATAAATTGTTCGAGATAATTTCAAAAATAACATCAGTGTTTTGTAAATACTTTGGATTAGTTGAAACAACATTAATAAATTGTGGAATTAATTTTGAATTTTGATTGATAAGAAAACTAGCTAATTTAACGGTCGAAGCATTAGGCGATCGATTAAACAGACGAGAAAAGTGCTTCAAGTTAATTTTAGCGATATGATGAGGATGTTTTAATAGATATTTATGTACAGCAACTTCCCAAATATCTAAATCCACTTGAGCGATGGATTTCAAGAGCCAAAAGTGACTCATAATCTTACTAATGACATTAGAAAGGTCATCAACCAGTATTTTATCATCGTCAAAGTCCTTTTCATCATTTTTCATCGCTAATAATTCAATTAACTTTGCTCCTAAAACTCCAGCAAATGTTAAAGATTTTTTTCCCGGTGTTAATAATAAATTTGTTGGTAATCCAGAAATTTGTTTCAATAATATAAAAATATTTTCTTTAGATAATTGTAAAATTTCTAAAAATTCTAAATGATTTGATGATTGAATTTCCCATGGTGATTGTAATTTTGGAATAATAAATTTTAATCTTAATAAAAATTTATCTCTATGTTTACTAAATAATTCATTTAAAATATTTTTTTTCTCTGTAATTTCAATCATTTTATGAAATATTTTAATTAATCCATCAGTAACAATATTTTTTATAATATTTTTTTTCTTATCAAATGGCGAAAAATGCTCGAAAATTATTGGATTACAAGTAATCATTTTTAAACAATTTTTAGTATTGTTTAATTTAAATTTTTGATTTAAATCATGTGCAATATCAAGTAAAACAATAATTACTTTGACAAAACGATCAAATTGTACTTTTGTCATTTGATTCATGCGTAAAAATTGTGTAACATAGAATAATGTCATTCTGAGTAGCATTATAACTTCAAAATGATTGAGAGAATATTTAAAAATAATTTCCTCACCATCAAAAATTACTTTAATCTCTTCTGAACCCTGGAAAATTTCTTGAAAATTAATATCCACATCATTGAGCAGCATTTTACTGAATTTACAAATTAAACTCGTGGATGAAAAAGGTTTTTTTACAGCACACACTTTACCAATCTTCCAATTGATTAAATATTTACTCTGTAGACATTCAATATCATCAGTGATTTCAATTAATTTTTGATAATTGATTTGACAGTGTAGAGTGAAAATAATCACGTAGGACATGTAAATAGCTGCATTTTCGCTTGGTTTTTCTTTCAACTCTTCGACAGCACTGTAGAAAATACTTGGAATATTGCTGGATATTTGCAAATCAAAGATTTCAATTTTTTCCTCAGAATTTTCATCCGATATCAATGGATTTTTCGTATCACTCGATTTTTCTTCATTGTCAGATTCTAACTCGTACAGCTCGTTGATAATTGCTTGCGTTTGATCGATTGTGACGATGCTGTTTGAACTATTTTTCTCTGCGTCGATTACAATACTCAAAAAATGACCCATACGTTTTTTCGTACGCTGGATAACATCCATAAACCAACTAGCCAAGTCCATTCGTGCCGCGAGCGTTTCAAACAGTGTAAAACAATTTAACCAAATGTCCAAATGGTCTTGCGAGCTGTCAAACACATTGGTAGTCGTCATAATCATTTTAATAGTTTTTTTCGCTGCACTCTCAACCGCAGGTTTTTCATTACTCAAAAGAGATATTAAAAATACCAAACTTTCATTGAAGAAATCACCATCACTGTGAAATGCATTAGAATCCAAGGCATAAATGATTTGCATGGCTTTAATCGTGTATTCCGTCATTAAATCCGAGTCCTCTTCGTCAAATGCTTTTAATCCCTCCATCAAAACCATTGGTGAGATTTTGAGTTCCATAGAAACATTGAGAATATCCGGATGAATGTCCAAAATTGTTTGAATGAGGTTTAAAACACTGGAAAAATTTTCAGCACTCGTTGGAGCTTGATCTACAAATTTATCTGACTCTTCGGCATCTCGAGCATTATTCCAAGCCTCAAGAATTTCTCCGATTCCCGGAATATTTTTTGAAATATAATCACAAATTGTAGATTTATATTTTAAAAATTCTCCAGCTTGATAATAATTTTCTATTGTAGAAAAAAATTCGTTTACCTGATGTAACATTGTTTGAAGAGTTTCTACGGCGTTATGAAGGAGTAAAACACTGGAAGATTTGAAACACGGTGAGATAGCTGTTTTTAAAACTATCGGTGACATTGTTAAGTTAATTGTAGCACTGATTAGTTGTGTTTGAGTCAATTCTGACAAGCAGGGCTTCAGACAAGTCTCAGGATTCACAGATTTAATTACATTTTGGACAAACGCCATTACTGACAGCCATTTTGATGACTCTCGTGGCTCCAAAAAGCTTTCTAGAGCCTTAAATTGTGGTTTAATCAAGTCCGGGCATGCCGAGAGAATTTTTACCACTAAATCGCACGGTTTTGCATGCTCCCACGGACGATCTAAATTGTGAAGGACTGAATTAGCCAGCTGGTTGTACTGGCGGCGACTTGTGCCGAGACTCCGGTCGTTAAAAATCACTCCATGTCGATGAGAAGTCAGTAGAAGCGTTAGAAAGTCATGAACAGCGTCTACAGCAACTTCTTTATGACTTGCATCAATTTCAACATCAATTTTCGCTTTTTTATTCAATCCCGGCCAGGCTTTTGGTCCCTTCCAGTTGTATAAATTCACCAGGCTCTGTGTAACTTCCGTGGAGAAAATGTGCATCTTTGTTGTTTTACTGACACTCGGGTTTTCCAGCACGTAAGACTTTACGGTGGTTAAAACGAGATTTACTGTCGTGTGAGTGTCGTAAATAAGGTCGGGGAAAATACTTGCAAGCAGCCCACGTTTGTCTAGTAGTGCACGAGTGACTGCAGTTGTGCCATCGACTAAAAATGCCACGATAAAGTGAATGAAACACGTCCTTACACTCTCCGGATCGGTTGGCGCAGTTTGTTGAGCCAAAAACTGAGCTGTTTGATCGTGAAATGACAAGTGGGCGAGCAGTTCACATGGTAGATTGTCACCCAGAGCGACAATTGATGTTAGGAGACGTAGTACGACTTTTCTCTGCTTTGGATTGCTCTGACTCGAGAGCAATGAGTGTACTGATGACAAATGACTGTTTATAAAGTAACGACAGGCTTCCCCGGCACTTTGATGATACTGCGGACACTCGGCGACAATTCTGAAACATAAAATTGGGCGAGTATGGGTATTTTAGGTTAGGAAACTTGGTTTTTATCGACACTTACTTCATTATAATTGTATGCATTGCTGATAGCACTGTTGTAGATGCTGATAAATTTTTTTTATCACTTTTCTCGAGGATTTTTAGGATTTCTATTACACTTCCACCGGCTTCGAGGTACTCCAGGGCTAAATCTTTTCCAGTTTTAGATTTTGAGGGTGATATGAGTTTTTTCAGACTCTCCAGAGCATCGGATGGACTATTTAGAGCTTTTCTCAAGGATTTTCCAGTGATTTCATGCATTGCTTTTGTTCGGACACTCGTTTCGGTGGTTTTTGTGTCCATATTTTCTGTAATGAGGTGATAAAAATTAGTAAAATAAATTATATTAGCAGTAGGTTGAGTTGACTAGAAATATTTACCATTAGTTGAGGAATCATCGATTTTACGTTTTTTGGAGTCGCGCGACTTCATATTGGATTTAATAAATTTCTATAATTTATCAAAAATCACCGCACTTAACCGCAAGCCGACATCCGCGGGTTTTTTATCACTCGATTACACGTGCTGGAGAACTACTATATATATTGAAGTCCCTTATTATAAGCACACGAACGACACACAGTCTAAAGTCACGGTGATGAAAATGCCGCGTGCAATGTGTATACACGGCGCAAAAACAGACTACCAAGTTCAATTTTTAGATTTAATATTGACATAATTGTGAGAGAAATTATTTGTTAGGTTAATTAATACGTACTTAAGTAGATTTTTATTAAATTCATCAGCTGCTTTGCTAACTCCTATGCCGCATGCACTATTTATTCTTATATATTCTTCTCTCGCCTTGTTCGAAATTTTTCAAATAAATATATAAGTAGTTAAAAATGTGACCCAACCACGCGGCCATTTTGTTAATAATAATATATTATTGTTATTATTATTATTTAAATGTGACCCAACCACGCGGCCATTTTGTTAATAATAATATATTATTGTTATTATTATTATTGTTTTAATCCAACCCAAAGTACAATCGGTATATTCATTTGTGGACGAGTGCGAAACGAGCATTTTCCAGACATTTGATTTTCATACTCCAAATTGACTTATTCAAGTGAGTAATAATTAAGAAACATGTCTATTTTTTAATACGATTTACGCATTAATATAAAATATATCAGTATAGTATAAAAATACGGCTTTTTCGAACTTATTTGTGTTGAAATTGTTTAAAAAAACACACACGTGGCAGGTGTTGCGTATAATTAGTTAAATGCCTCGTGGCAATGATATAAAGACTGGATGCTGGATGGTGGTGATATTTTGCACTTCGCAGAGGCATAAAGAGCGCGAAATAGGTTTTAAATAATTTATATATGATTAGTAATGGTGCGTATATAATTTTTACAGTCGAAAATATGGCCATCCCAAGCAATGAACAACGACCAGCAATCACCATCAACCACCAATATCTCCCACAAGTGAAAACGATGTCAGAATTCTATTTGGTAAGTCGATCGTTAAAAGTACTAGGATTACTAACGTGTTAATTTATGCTTTATGTTGTGTTATATTGTAGTTATAATTTTTTTTGCAGATGGTGAACATCCTTATGATGCTTGACTTTATCTGGGTGACATGCGATACCTGGGCATTAAGTTGGTTTGACATTTTGTTTATGGTGACAACAGTATGTGGCATAATTAATGCTATTGGTGCATCATTAATTGGATCAAATAAAGTAAGTAACAATAATTTAATTTCACTACATATATGTATACCTCTTCTTTTAATAGTTACATGTTTATTTTTGTTTGTTTGCAATAATAGATTGAGAAATTTCGGTGCATTGGACAATTAGTTGGACTCGGAATGCTATGTCTTACGCTGATAACAGATGCACTAGTAGCATTAGCGATGTCAACTAAGAAATATCCAATCGGTAACGCCAGCAGTGTTGTGTGTATCCTATTGCTGGTATTTTTAAACAGTAAGTTCCATTTTTTTTTAAATAAATATCTCAAACTGCAGCATTATTATTATAATATAATTTTCCAGTCATAAGTTTCTATGGAACCTACATAGTGGGAAACGCCATCGCCCTCCAAAACCCATCAAACATCAAGTCCTACCACATGTGGGTTTATTCTGCGGCTGGAGTGCACAATTAATATTGTTATAATTGTATAATAAATATCCTGAATGTGCTCGGGATATTAACAAAAAAAAAAAACATTGTTTTGACACAGTTATCCAAGTCATCGTCTCAGATAAAATTTTAAATAATATACATAAAATACTTTCTGAAGTAACTTTCGTTTTTTTAGCGCTTAAAGAGCGTTTAATTAGAAACGATTTTTGATGGAAATTTGAAATAATTCTGATGCGAACTGCTCATAATCAGGCGTTATGTTTATACGCATGTTAAAAACAGATTTATATTTTTTATTATCAATTGAACTCAATAACAAATTCAGATTGAAGTCAAAAAAATATTTCCCTTATAAATAACAATAATTTATGTAAAACCGAATAGAATATAATGATAATAACTGCACTTCACCGAGTATTATGTAAAATGTACTACGAAAATTTAAAGCTTACATTAAACTGTGGAATAAAATTACTTAATCTATTATATCATGTTGAGTTTATAAGAAATTTTTGTTTTTATATTTTCTTATTGCTGGGTCTAGACTTGGACTCTTGGGTTGGATTATTTCGACTACTAATACTTTAGTATAGAGAAGAGATTCACTGCCAAAATCATCTTGTGATTGAAGGGACGTTTATGGCCATGAAACTTCAGCCAGGGAGGGTTTAAAAATTTTTTATATTGAAGGGTAGCCCTGAATTATAGTAATACTCGACGGTATTCAATCTTTTTTTATTTACAAAATTTACTCAGCTTATTAGTTTAAAATTTCCCGCAAAACAAGACACGACCCTGCTGCCACTTAAACGGGGAAAACACAAATTATACCGACGCAGTAGCCGTTTTAGACCTTTGCGCATGCATTTTCAATAGATATGTGCCAATATTTCGAAGAATTCGGGCCCATCATTAATAATATTATAATCTCTTATTGCCATATCCTCGAACTTACCCTTCTTCACATTTATTTCTGCGAAACCCCCATCCATTGCAATATACATGCCTCTAGGAAGCAGTCGTGCGTGTGGTGGGAAAATACCATTATAGTGCTCGCAACTGCCCCAACTGCCCATCAGTCCTTCATCATAAAGAAGAAGTTCGCTACACAGTTCAGTTAGCCTGCAAACTTTGAACTGCGATTAACGTTTCTCCTTTGGGTCGAGTGAGTTCCTTTGATTAACCGGTTTAGAATAATTCTTTATCATCGCAGCATGCAGACTGTTCAGCGAATTTTTTTCCTGGCATTGCTAATGAGTATCTACACGGTGATCATGGCCGAAGACGATCCTAATTGCGTATGGTGGCGGGATGAGGTATGAATTGCGTGAAAAATTACTATTAATTGAATTTATGATGCATAATGATGGCAAATTAAATTGTGAGTTGATAATTTTTTGAATATTTCAGTGCAAAACCAGCAACGACTGCTGTGGGATCAAGGCGTGCGTATGGCGATATGCCACATATGTGTGTGATTTTGCTACATTCTGGGATAAGAAAATTTAATTTAAACAATAAAAAATGTAATTACCATCTTCAATGTCAATGTGTAATAAAGCATATTTTTCAATTTTTACTTAAAAAAAAATCTTTTGTATTTTGATATAATTGAGTCAGTTTTTACAATTTTCAAGAGGAGATAAGTTTACTACATAAATCAGACGTTGTAAAATAAAAAATTCAAGGGCAGCGAGTAAAACCGACAATTATAACCTCAATCTTACCTTGACTGCTTGCATTGTGTGAGAAAATTAAATAAATAACACTTTTAATATATCCAAAAAAACTTTTATCACGGTTAAAATTCTTCTTAAATAAATAATTGTATTTTATTATCTTGAGAAAATTAAATAAATAACACTTTTAATATATCCAAAAAAACTTTTATCACGGTTAAAATTCTTCTTAAATAAATAATTGTATTTTATTATCATTCATTTTATTTTTACGAATGTCATAAATGTCACAATCACAATCACGAAAGCAGAAACAGTAAATTCTTCTTAAATAAATAATTGTATTTTATTATCATTCATTTTATTTTTACGAATGTCATAAATGTCACAATCACAATCACGAAAGCAGAAACAGGCACACACACACACACACACACAGGATAATGTGAAAACTGTTTTTACCGACATCTCAGATTACGCGATAGATTGAAATAACATAAATCCATTTGATTGTACACACACACACACACACACAGGATAATGTGAAAACTGTTTTTACCGACATCTCAGATTACGCGATAGATTGAAATAACATAAATCCATTTGATTGGAATTGTTGTGGCTTTTTACTCATATTACAAAGGTATATTTCCCGTATTATTTGTAATTGTGAAAAGAAGTTACCTTTACGC
>MVJL01011927.1:0-26220 GCA_002156465.1 Macrocentrus cingulum | reverse complement strand
ATCGTTTTAATTTTGAAAAATGAGTATAAGTTGTCAAAATGCTTCAATTAGAACAGAAGTGAACAGAAGAGTAAAAAAAAAAAAAAAAAAAAAAAAAAATTGGCGCATACGCCCTTATGATTTTATCAAAACCGAATTTTGTAAAAATAGCGCATACGCCCTTCTGATTTTAGTCACGCGATATATTCATGACTTAGTTAACTAAATTATTTATTTATTTATATATTATTTATTCGAGTACAAAAAGTACTACAGACCACAGTAAAATTTTCATCGCTTGAAACGTGGCGGTTCAAAAATTATTCGCTGTAGTCTGGCAGCAGTATTTAAAATCGATTTGTAAATTTTTTTCAACTGTAACTTCGTTAAATTTTACATCTGTGATAATGCTATATTTAAGACAGATGTCTCTATATTTTCGAGTAGTAACGTCAGTTATTTTTTGATCAGCTGTAGGTTACAATGTGCGGGTAGTCAGCGGTCCGTTTTACAAATACACTACAGTAAAATTGAGTCACGAGTCGCGCGTTCTCAACAAACCTTACATTTCATAATTTGGCGTTAAGGTCCGGCGTTACTATAGACTACAGTAATAATTAATAACTTAGTGTAGTAATCTTAATCAAACCACGCTGTTGAAGACATCGATATATTGAACGATTTTATAAAATCGGTCGATCGTTCTATAAATTTTAAATTCTCATATATATTGTTAATCTGCATAAAGTAAGATAAATCAGGTTGTAAATTAAGATGTATGTATGTGTATTGCCCTCGGATGAATCTTCAAAGTTAATGAAAATAGATAAATAACAAAATAACACTTTCAAATCAAATCGCTCGAAATTTCAGTTAATCGGCCTGCAAATGTATTGAATGCACTCGAAGTTATCAGGACAAGGAATTGAGGAATGAATCTCCTTCAACAAAATACACTCTTAACTCAACTGAAAACTATAGTCTGTTGGCTTTTTTTCCGTTAGATAGATGATGCATCAAGTTAGGTGAACAAATTATAATGATTAATCTAATTCATTTTTCAGTTAAATCACACAAATTTTTAGGCGCCGCAAGTAATAGTCACTTGTTTGAATAAAATATTGTTGGAGAATAAACGGAAAGTATAAGTTGATTGCACAGAAAGCATAGTCGTATAAACTACAAAATGTTAATGATCCGACAGTTACTGAAGGTAAATCAGTAAATTTATATCATCGAAACGAGCATTTAATTCATGTAAATTAATAACGAATCTATTTAAAACCACCCTAAAATCAATTGTTTTGAATAAAATTGATATTGATTTATTCGTAAAAATCAGTCAAGTTGTTCATATGAATTAATCATATCGACTTGAATTTTGGTCCATACACAAGGAAATGCAGTTGAAAGCCTTAATTATTGAATTCGAGCCACTACATTTTCAGATGCCGCGAATGAAAGAATCAGTCTCCACAAAAAAGAATGTTATCCCATTATATGAAAATTGAGCTAAATGATTCACTAAAAAAAATCCAATCACGTCAACAATGCGATTGAATTGACTAAATCCATGAGTTACTTTCAGTCAAGATTTAGGCCGAGCAACATCGAATCCTAGTACATTTAACTAAAAATGCAAGATAAACAACCATTTTTTTAGCCGGTGCACCGGCAATTTTGAAGTGAATGAATTAAAAAAATATTTAATTCACTTTGATTTTTCGTTGACATTATTACAAATTTCTTTGCGTCACCTACATATTAGGCAGATGTAGCCGAAACTTGGTAGTTAGGTTGGCCACTTCACAACAGTCGAATCAACTGAAAAATTACACCGTTCGTCTTATAGAGTAAGCATTCCAGCTAAATATTACCAACTAAATTTCGCAGTTGTCGTACCTATTCAACATTGGTCAGCCAACTAAATTTTTTTTTCCATCTATCATGTTTCTCGTTCATTCGACTCATGTTTCTCAACTGTATTTTTTCAGTTGAATAGACCGATTCATTTTTTACAGTGAGGCTTTTTACAACATTAGTATTACAAACGTTAGTGTTATTGGATGTGAGAAAAGAAATTTTTTTTTGTCATCTGGCATATAATTATTGAAACTTTTCTGGTGTTACGGTCAAATATATATATTCGACCAATATTTCACAATATATATTTCATGAATCGGCCACGAAGACTCGCGTTGCGAGTTCAAGAAACTGAAGCACTTTGTTGATTAAGACCGTTACGGATACCAGGACAGCAACGGTCAAACACCTCAAGCTGTTGCCACCGACAGAAATCAAAAATCAGCAAAAATATATCGAACACCGGGCAAAGTCCACCTCCTACCTTAATACCTTTCTAGGCATTAAATACGCACTCCGAGGTTCCCTCGACGTCTTCTGCTGCGATCAGTTGACCGGTAGTTGTTTTCGCCCGCGGACTTCCGCGTTAAAGTAAAATTGAGACCCCGTAATCGTACTTCGGTATACGTTGTGACGTTATTTTTCCGTTGCCGTCAGAAAACACAGCCATGTAGTCACTTAACATTTATTTTTATTCAAGTTTCGAGTATTTTTAACAGGTAAAGGTAATTAGAGTCATTATTATAATATATAGATTCAATAGAAAGAGACGCGAGACGAGAAAGATCGATAGTAGTGAGGATTCGAGAGGCTTGATCGATAAGGTAGAGTTCCGATGGTAAGATTCAGAGTTTAGAGCATTGTGGGACTACCGAGGAGGACAGAAGATCAGAGGACAGACCTGGCGCTCTATATGGTAAGGGTCCGGGGAAACACAGTTTTGGGTTTAGGTATTTTTCGTGGTGGATCCGGCTGCGCGATGGCCACGCGCGATCGGAATGACCGATTAGATTTAAGTTTAGCTTTTGTGTTTCCTCGTAGCTCTGGCGGAAAAGTCGCTCGGGTGAGTTCGGCAAGAGTCGAAAATGGAGTTGAGTTTTTAAGTCATCGTGAGAGTCTGAGGACAGTCAGAGTCCAGAGTCCGAAGAGTCAGTATCGGAGTATCGAACAGTCAGTTTTGGGTAGTCGTCGTGAAGAGTCGGAGCTAAGATGTCATAGAGAACGGACGTCTAGAGTTGGTGCTCTGAGTGAGCAGTCGAGTTTTGGCTGAGTGTAACGTGTGAAGGAACATCTGGGGAACTAGGGTACGTCCGCTGGTTGACTCCATGGAGGCCAAGGAACCGAGGAACTCGATGGAATGCAGCCCGATCGACGGAAGAGAGGTTATCGAGTCTTCAGCCTCGTCAAGTAAGATTATTCCCGTTTAATTTGATTTTGGAGAGATTGAGTCATCTGTTACCGTTTAGAGTCTAATTATTCATGTTTTATTATCGTAACCGAATTTTGGGATACGGTTTAAATACCGCACTCTATAGAAAATTATGTAATTTATCTGATTTTACTGTGGTTAATAGTTCGAGTCTATTAGTTGGTTGGTTTGATGATTAAGTTTCAATTATACTTGGCTTGGAGCCACGGAAAAATTACCACGACCCATCGCCGAACGTCAGGGTACTGTCTAGCTGGGAAATTCCGTATCAGTTATTTATTCGCGGGGATTAGAGTTAAGTTTTTAGGTTTAAGTTTTGGTTGAGATTTTGGGGGTTTTGAGATTTGTTGAGTGATAGACCGGTTTTGCTGGTTTTCGGTCAGATACAAAAAATTAGCTGGCGCCCGTCGGAGATCCTCGCGGATAATATAATTGAACGAAGGTAGGGTAGTAGCGGTTAGGATAGAAAAAATATACCCTTACAACGCATAATCCAGGATTACGGTACATGCTAGTGCCTGGATAGCTCCAACGTCGATTGAGGTCTTCGGAGTCAATACTCAGGCTCTTAAAACTTGATACAAAACACTGACACTTCGTGTCGAGTAATTGCCGCATCGATCGACCACATCCGCGGACTCCCGTAATATTGGGACTTTCTATTGTTCAAATCAGTCTCTATATTCAGACTTGAATTCCAAACAACAATCTTTTGTTTCAATTAAACATGTAAAAATCGCAAGTGTAATAAGTGATAATAAACTAAACAAATAGACAATTTGGCCTTCTCTCCTGTCGTCATTTTCGGAATCCAGGACCTCTACCCTATTTTCCAGGTAGCAGAATTCCATAGGTAAGTACAAAAATTTCTTAACAGCATTTAATTAAACCACTCCATTTCGTAACGTCCCTGAGTAAACAATAAATTAAAGACCCATTGTGGAACGTCCAGTCGCCCCCTTTGAATCGCTCGCGCTACCCAATTATTATAAACAATATAATGAACCCGGACGTAACACTGGTATTTTATGCTATTTAACTATCAATGATATCTCGCTATTGATCTATAATCATTGATAATCTGAAACGATACGCGATTGTAACAATTGCGTATCGTTCGAGAAATTTCAGGAAGATGGCCCAGAGGTCAACCTGGCAAACGACCAAAGCGCGCGTGTGCATGGAACGAGAAACGTTCGGATAATTGTTGACACAGGCAAAGTAAACAGAGATATTAATTTTGACAGAGTATCTTATGTGCCTGACTTGCGCATGAATTTGTTGTCGGTCGCAAGTGCCACTGATCACGGATGTACGGCGACTTTCCGGGAAACGGACGCGATAATCGCCAATAAAAACAATAAGGTGTTGCTGCGGGCAGTTCGTAAGAACAATTTGTATTACGTACAGCAGAGTTGCGGTGGTGCGAACAGCGCCGCAGTGGTAAATGGTGCCAGTGGAAAACGCCTTAATATTTGATACAAAAGACTAGGCCATGGCCAAGAGTGGCAGAGTGTTCGGATTAGACGTTAGCGATCAGCTGTTAGAGTGAGAGGTCTGTATCACAGAAAAACAACATTTATATGCCTGAGTCACGATCTACTGTCGTATCGAGGGACGTAAAATTCCTAAACAAGTCCGGATTTAATGACCGGTATCTCGAGATATATGACATAGATAACAACAAAGTGACGTTAGACGAGGCGGGTGCAGATCAATTCGACGAGATGAGTGCAGAAGATTTCGAGCCAGAAGAGCAATGACAAGAGGCGGTGCCGGGCGGCAATCGACACCCAGGTAGACGGGGTCAAGGGCGACCGAAACTGGTGCGTACTGGTCTGGGGGGCAGACCAAGAAAAAAATTTAATCAAATTGAACCAGCGGAAAACGTGGTGATTTTTGATCCAAGAGAAGAAAGTAATGAGGATGAGAACGACGAGATGGACAACTCAGACGAAAATTTCGACGAGTGCGTCAATCTCACGATGACAGAAAATCCCACTACTTGGAAGCAAGCGCGAGAAACGGCGGATGCTGGTCTCTGGGAAGTCGCGTTGGAGGACGAGATGCTTGCACAAATTAAAAATACACCGTGGGAGATCTGCGCGAGACCGGAGGGTCGTAAAGTCATCGACAGTCGGTATGTGTTCTGTACAAAATCAGATGGGCACAATGAGAGGAAAAAAATCCGTCTGGTGGCGCGTGGATGCTCGCAGAAACCAGGGGAGGATTTTAACGAAACCTTTTCACCGGTGGTGCGTTCAACGTCGGTGAGGATTCTGGCGGCGGTGACAGGGGAGCAGGGAATGGATATTCACCAGCTAGACATCATGACGGCGTATCTGAATGGTGAGCTCGAAGAGAGCATGTTTATGGAAGTGCCGGAGCATTTGCGTGAGATAATCGGAAAAATTATATCCGGTAGGCCAGTGGGTTCCAAAAGTGTGGTGGGCAGTGATAAGTGCGTGCTTGATACAGCGAAAAGCTGGCAGAAGGGACTGAGCGTCAACAAAAACAGTGTGTGTTTACTGAAAAAGTCGTTGTATAGGTTGTCAGTCTGGCCTTCAGTGGCACAAGAAACTTGTAGAGAAATTGTATTCATTGGGTTTTAAACCATTGGTGCACGATCCATGTATGTTTGAAGCGAGGAGACATGGAAGAACGATGTATGTTACAATTTATGTGGATGATATTCTGATAGCCACGCACGATGGCGAATGGCTACGCGGCGTCCAAATTCGCTGGTGAGATCGTTCGAGGTCAGAGATTTAGGGAATGTCGATCGATGCTTAGGTATTGAGTTTTCTCGCGATGAGGAATCTCAATATGTGTTTATTTGCGTCAGAGATATTATGTGGAAGCATTGTTAGCGCTCTTTGGAATGAGCGATTGTAAGCTTGTAAACACGCCGATAGACGCAGGTGTAAAGTTGACGAAGCCCGAATGCAAGAGTGAGAAGGAAATGGAAAAATATCCATATCAGAGTTTAATTGGCTCATTAATGTATTCGGCGGTGACGACGCGACCAGATATCGCGTATGCAGTTAATTATTCAAGTCAATTCAACACGGGATATAACGTGGAACATTGGAGGACAGCAAAAAGAATTTTGCGGTATTTCAAGGTCAACTGTGGGTTAAAGATCGAAAAGACAGGTTTACCATTATTTGATGTAGTCCGACGCGGATTGGGCTGGAGACGTCGTGGATCAGCGATCGTATTCAGGGTTTGCTTTTATTTTGGCGGGATCGCCAATGAGCTGAGAAGCGAGAAAGCAATGTACAGTTGCGCTGTCTAGTACTGAGGCATAATACCTAGCGTTGTCAGAGGCAACCGAAGAAGTGATGTATTTACGCGGATTATTGATTGGTATGGATGTATTGAGTGAGAGTGATGTGATTGTGTCGCATGATGACAATCAAGGGGCAATAAGTCTAGCGAAAAATCAAAGTTATCACTGAAGAAAAAACACATCGATGTTAGACACCATTTTATACGCGAAGTGTGTGCGAGTGGTGCGATTAAATTAGAGTATATGAGCACTAAAAGAATGCCAGCAGATGTTTTGACGAAAGGATTAGCCGCGCCGAAACATTGGAAATGTCTAAGCGATATGAACGTTGAGAGAGACAAAAATTAGATCGTTCTTTTTGGTAAGCATTCACTAGTCCGAGGGGAGGTATTGGAAGTATGTGAATGTCGTGAGCAGTGACGTCGCTCGAGTTATCGCCCGATGTGTGTGTGTGCGTGATGTGTGGTAGACAATGCAAGTAATTTTTGTCAGTCGAGCCGAGCCGAGCCGGCCGAGGCCTACAAACTTCTGCTCGGAGCGTTAATAAAAGACACACAAATATTCACACCTAGCTTTTGATTTACGGAGTTTTTCGCATCAAATACAAATAAGATAAAATAGTTAATTAATAATATTTCCTACTGAATTAAAAACATTCTTTTATTATGACCTACCATATTTATTTTGCAATAAAAGGAATGAAAAAGAAATTAAATCCTTAAAAAGTGGGACTTTTGAAGTCGTTTTATTTCTTTTTTATCGCTTTTTAAAAAAGCTATTGGTATACCTATATATGACTTCAAATTCAGTGCTTCGATTTTTTTTTCGTCGCTTGGATTTCGACTCGGGTTGTTACATCGACAAAAGCGAGGCTTAAAATATATATAGAGGAGATTCAATATTCTCAATATTCCGTCCATAACGTATAATTTTGTTATATGTATCATAGAGTCGATTTCGATATTTTTCAAAAATAAAAAGTTGCGAATAGTCTGATTCGCCACAAAACGAAGATATAAAAAATTTATCTGTAACGTATGTGACAGGAAATAATATCACCAATAATTTTCGCAAAGTAAAATTGTTATAGTTATGGCAATATAGTGGCTATAGATCGAGTGGCAAATTACCATTTCTTGCGATTACTGCACTCCAAAACTGAATAATTTTTTTTTAGCTGTCGCTTAGTTACCACGGAGTACTGGAAAAATACGTGCGAGAGGCGAGAGCGCTGCGCGAAAACAAATTGTGCAACCGCGTCGTACCCACTCCTTCATCGTCGCCCCCCCCCCTCCTCTTTCGCTCGCAGTGTTCTACAAATCGTATGCAATTCTCTCTATATCCAAACGTGGTATCACGACATATTCGAGATATAGCACGCGGAGCTTATACGAACACAATTTTACATTACAATTAGCATGAAAAATTTTCTTCAAATGGAGTGAGATACCTTAATGGTGGATACCTTAATCGTTTTTTTCCCTATATCTATGCAAGAATCTCAGAAACAGTTAGACGCAGTCAGCATCTATTTTGCTTTGTTTTATAGTGAATTTCAAGACATTGACATAACCCTGATCGATTCAAAGTCTACTCTAACCAAGTCAAGAAACGTTTGAAAAGAAAATCATGCGTATATTAACTTTGTATAAAGACAATGAAGGATATGCCTCGGAAATTATCGTGAAAAGCGGTTATATCCACAATTACGTCGTACATTCTCTTCATATATAATCGAAATACCACTCATTGTATGACTCATCACGATATCTCCAAAACTATTCATTCGATTGACTTGAAATTTGCTAGGTACACTCCATTTACTCTACAAACGTCCACAAAAACGGATTTTGGAAAACTCCACTCACAAAGCAGAATGCTGGGGCATCGAATTAAAAGAAATAACGTCTTTAAATTACAATTTTTTCATGACGTACCGACCCTTCAGACATGATGAAAATCCGAAATATTTTAGATTTTCTAACCAGAGACCGTTACAGAAGAGTAAAAGTGATTTAATGAGTTATGCACAAACAAAAATTCAACTTTCATACTTCATGAGTGTTAGTCATTTTTATGAAAATCAATTTAAACAAAAAATTGCAGAAATGGAGTAGAGTAAAAAAAATATCATAGGAGGCCTCTAAAGATTAACGAGAATATTGTTTTGTTTTTTTCTAACATCATAAAACTGAACTAAATAAATGTTTTAAATCTACATATATGTATAGGAGCGAAATACCGCTCATTTCATGACTCATCACGAAATCGTCAAAACTATTGTCCAACTGGCATGAAATTTGGTAGGTACGCTTCATTCAATCTATATTAAAATCCACTAAGAACGGATTTTTGAAAACTCCACTCAAAAGTAGATGCAAGAGGATAGGGAAATTTTAAAAAATCACGTATTCAAATTATGGCTTTTCCATGTCAGACGTACTCTAGGGGCATCTTTAAAATTTGAAAATATAGATTCCGAAATCACATAATGCTTCAAAGGTTGAAACAAACGATTAAAATGAATTATTTCCAAATGCAAATTTTTATCTATCACAATTTATGAAGTTTTGCCATTTATCTAAAAATTCAACTTTTTCAAATATTTTAATAAAGGAGTAAAGTTAAAAAGTACCCTTCTGAGGGAATGAGTCTATCAAAAAAGAAAAAATTCACAACCCCCCAGCGTCGTTTTAAAGACCATCGGCCATCCTCTCAACCCTAAAATCATGGGATATAATTAAGTAATATATCCCTTCAAGTACACACTGAGTCATCTGTACCCATACGCTGACTTTGATTGAATGTATAACTCAACGATTTATGAAAATGGTAGGACTCTTGACTAGCGAATGTAAATTAAAATATCGACTGAGAATTTCGACAATTTTTGTAACGTGATGAAAATTACCAGATGTATTTGAGAAAAGACTGACGTCAGAGTTGAGTTTCAACGCCGTAAAAATCACTTTTATTAGCACGTAAACTAAATACTCCGGATTGAAATAATTCAGTTGACTAATTCTTCTATTGATTGTGCCTCGGGATAATCCACGTGAATTTTCATCAAGAAATGTTAAAAATCTAAAAAGATGCAGTTTTTATCCAAATTCCGTTGTTAAAAAAATGGTTTTATCGTGAATTTGGCTTGGCGCGTCCCAGTGTCCCATTATAAACGCAAACATTGACGCGCCACGATGAAAAAATCTCCAATATTTTAATAAAATGGTTGTTTTTTCTAGTCAATGAAAATCGTGCTTGGCGTACGTTTTTACAGCTGCCTTATTTATTGTTAAATATTCGTTGAGTTCATCTGAAAATTGATTGAATAAGCTTTGATTTTTATTTCGATATGTTCTGTCATACTAAGAGAGAAGTTAAAAACATGCTCTACAAATTAAAGCAACCTGCTTTTGATCCTGAGCATGAACTGACCCACGAAACCATCAACTACATCATTTTTCATGTGCATTGTCACGAAACATTAAGGTTTTTTCAATTATTTCTTCCAGAAAAGGCTGTTGTGAACACACGGGAGAATGGACAGGGAGAAGAATGCAAGTCTATTATTGCTTACGGATACGTGGCTATGGAGACAGGTGAGTGTTGTCAGAGTTAGATATCGTTGTTTCTAATTAATCCTGATGATTGAGTTGATTCGAATACCTTGTTTTGATTTGCAGACAACGGTGAAAACCGTGGCCCTGGCACATCTCAAGGAGCTGCGGCACAAGATCTTGCATCTCTTAGTATGAAATTAATATTAATATTTTTGTTTATTAGAATATTCCTTCCATTTAATAGAACATTTATCCTATATTTCTGTTGTTTTCGGAAACTAACCTAATGCCAGTTTCTGTTGAAGATGCTGTCTGCTAATCAAGTTTATTTTAGTTTTTTTGACGCTTATACTTTTCTATTTATTTTTGCTCTGCAAAGGTGAATATGTTTTCGTTTCCATGCTATGTTGGTAATTTTTATCAACCTAATGGGGGGTTTGGTTTTAATTCAATTTTTGAAGTGAAACTTCTTATGGGAGGCTGTGCGCTGGCCTGTTACCTTTTTCCCCCTCCATCAGCGTAACTCCGCCAGCGCCTCGAACTCATCACCTTTCACTTTTCAATGTGTTGGTGCCTTGTACAGGGCCCAGCTGACAGGGGACTAACACATTGACGTAGCGGAATGACTCGCTCTACACAGGAGAAATTATTTCGCATTTTTCACTAATGTTAAGGAGGTTGGAGCGTTTCTATAGGCTAAAAAGCCATTTCCAACTTTGAGTCATAAAGTTTTTTTTTTCACATAAATTAATCACTTATAAAATTATATTTCATATACGAAAGCATTTCACCGTCTAGTTATTGAATAAATTTACTGTAAAGTTGACACTTTTAACACAGGCTCTTATGGGAGAGCCACAAAAAAGTGTCAACTTCACGGCAAATTTAGTCAATAACTAGACAGTGGAATGCTTTTATATTGGAAATATAATTTTATAAGTGACTAATTTATGTGGAAAAAAAATACTGTATGACTGAAAGTTGGAAATGGTTTTTTAACCTATAAAAACGCTCTAACCTTCCTAAGAGGCGAGCTGTAAGTCTTCCAACTTACCAATGTAAAAACCAAGACGGAGTTCGATATTAAAGATTAGTACTCAATATAGGAAGTCCGTGAAGAGGGAGGCCCGCTCCGGTTGCACCTTCTGAAGGCCCCCATCCGGGTGGATGGGCTGTTGTACTGGGCGGTAAATCTTCAGTATCGAGCTTCGACTTGGACACTTCTCCAAGCTCACCTCTCTTCTGTATGATATAAGCTAACGTGTCAACAGCATATAGAGGGGGTCCACCTTACTCCGCAAACATTGCTCTTGAGTGCACAGGCAAACCTCACTGGATAAGCGCCTTGCTTTCGTAACATGAGCTTAACTACGAAGGTCGACAGACAATGCACCCATACTTGATAGATATCCAAAAGTGACCAGGACCATCGGTGCTATGATCTGAAGAGTTAGTGAGTGGTTTCATATCTAACTTCCTCTCTTCAAGTCGTAGCAATGAGCGGTCAGGTCACTTTCCACCAGTAAAGTCAAAAACAAAAGACGCAATAGCACGGCGGCGTAGAATCACCTACACTGGGTCAGGGTGCAATGGTCTGACGACTGAGCACCCTTCAAGTTATAGGGCCAAGAAAAAAATCATAACATAATGCTGAATAATTTAAATTTTATAATTCGAAATAAGAAAAACAATGACTTCGGCATCTCTCAATGTTATTATCCAACAGGTAACTGCTTATTGTCCAGATAATTCAGGGAGGTTTCATGCAATGTTCTCCGAGAACATTTACTCCTCTAGAGAGTGCCTGAGGGACAATAATATATGTTTTATTTTTAAGTTAAAAAACAGTTGGTGTTAGATTTAGCCGCTTGAAACCGTAACTCTGGTTTAATGCAACCCACCGGAAAGATCAGTAAAGAAGTCAAAACACTTATAAAATAAAACTGCTTTATTACAGCGTGGCAAAATGCCACCGGTTCAGGCAGAAGGCCAAAAAATGTACAGATACTTAAAAATAGTTAGGTTGATTCTAGTTAATTTAATGTTGATAATATGTGAGTGTATGTTGTGACGCGCGGCAAGGAATTCTCGGGGAAAAATTACTTACCGTGGTCCCAGTGCGTCGGTCTCGCGTGGATCGACGGCTTTTACACACCCTCTCTGTACCCAGCAATCTTGCAAATACCCTGCAAATAAAGTTATCTCGGGCGCCAGTCCGTTTTTCGCACAAAAACGGACAAAAACAACTCGCCGGACCTCTCACGTATCCACCTGTAAATCGCAAAGTTCGACCACGAAATTCTCAGGGAGGTGGGACGTTGGTTATTTTGTCTACAAGTCGCGAAAAATAATCTATCACTCGCGTATAGTAAAAGCTAACTAATCTGTTTATTTACAAAACAATAATGAGCAAAAGGAATCAAGGAAACCAGATAAAAGACCATGAGTGTATTCAAGAACGTCCAGTGGACTCTCTTGCGCCAGCGCGGCGCATGCATACAATTTTCAGAGGCAGATTATTTCAGTTCAACAAGTCGAATCGTCGTGAAATCTACGCAAAAACATATAACAAGCACTGTCTTAATTAATCTGTCAGTAGTTGGGCAGGATAGACAACTGTTTAACTGAATATAACACATTTAATACGCCGCGCAGAACGCCGACACGTGCTCGCAAGCACCCGACCTGATTATGCAGAAAATAATGTACAATAATGAACAATACACGTGATACGCGTGTCAAAAGGTGCATCGTCCAGTCCACCAACAATCCACAACAAAAGATTTGCCACCTTAGGGCCTAAATTGCGAGAAATTGACAAAATAGTAAGATCAGCGCTATCGCTGTCTCACTCGCTCTCGCGGCGACTACGCCGCGCACGCCAATCCGCACTCACACATGCACACAAAGCGGCCAGGCGTTCCTGGCTGCTTTGTGTGCATGTGTGAGTGCGTCGTTTGCGTATAAAACTGACCAAATTATAACTAATTAATTATTGCGAGGGTCCTGAGAAGCAGGTAAACCCTATTTGTGCTAAAGAATGCACCAAATTGACTCTAATGGCGAGTGTACGCCATGCAACCAAGAATCTAACCCAGCCTCGCGATTAATCTGGCCACATACCTCTCGTTTTACGGTCACCAAAATTGCGATGAACTGCTCCTCTACTACCAGGGTCCGGACGGAAGAGTTGCAGATAGCCGGGGCGTCGTCCTTCTTGGTTTTTGCGTTCACCAAACGTCAAAATCCACCACAAAATTGCTCTCGTGCACACGTTACTCGCAGTGTCAGCTAACAGAGTGCCGTCCATACGCACACGGCTGCCGTTGCCACCGGCTGCTCACCTGTCACGTGACACGCCGGACCAATCGCTGATAGTGCTCTCTCTCTCCGAGCGCCATCTTGTCTCTCGTATGGCGCGGAGATTCAAATTTGTTTTGACGACTCCTGGCTTCTTCCTACTCTCTTGGATTGTCCTGGCTGATAATTTGAGGCGCAGGACGCACCTGAAGACGTGGTACCTTTCCCCTGGATCCTTTTACAGTTGAATAGCCTCCCGAATCCTGGTAGATCCTCGTCTTGGTCGCGGGTACGTGGTCCAAATAGGCGCAGATCGGCAATGACTTTATTACATACGGTATTTTATGTTTTCTACAAGTCTCAAGAGTTTTTAACGTAAACAATAAATATTTTGAGAACAAAATAATCGTCGATATGCGCAGAAATTCTCTTAAAACTAATTCATTAGGCGCCAACGACGTCCTGGGACCATGTCGGCTGACCACGCGAGCACATAAAAATCAATAATTGAATATGTGACGTATAAATCGTCACAAATAAACACGACGAGGCCTCTGCCACGTCACAATGTACATAAACCGAAAAAGAGAATTGTCCGAATTATTGCTGTCGCACCGCCGTTAAACAACGTGGTTTGAGGAAGTCGCGACAAAGTTAATGTTTTTAGGCACTTTCACTTATTAAACTCCGAAAATAATTATCTGATTAAATCCGCAAGTTTACTACAAAGAAATTAGACCGATAATTTACGATTAAACCGCTCGAAAAAGCCGTGATGAAAACCTATTACAATTTTTCACACGTTGCCGTTGCGAGAGATATCCGTAGATAGATAGCAATATTGTACGTGCACCAAGCCTTCTCGATGCTCGCCGAGTCGAGTCGAGGCCGCCGGAGAGCCGACCGGGAGGTGCTGCCGTCTACAGCACACCCGCGTCAATAGTTGGAGTGAAAATAACGAAAAATAGGATCTCGGCGGTGCTCCTGGTGACCCGCGATGGCGAGCACCGTTAATTCTGCGCTGTTTTAATCGACAAATTTAATTTTCTTAAGTTTTTAGAGTTTTAGACGTGGCGAGTCACGTCAAAATATATAAAAAATGGGGTACTTGTATCCCGCGTATACCCAGGCCTTGTAGGTTTTTTCGTTTTTTTCGGATACATACTTTCGGTTTTGTCTTCTAGATTGTCTTCCGTAATTAATGTAGAATAAGCTCGAATAATCTCAGAACTGAAGAAGAAAAGTGGAAACAAGCAGTAAACATTGAACAGTTTTACTAAATAAATAAACGGTTTTAGTAATAAATAAAACGTCTGATATAAATGATCTCGTAATTTAAAATAGCAAGCTGCTGAACACAATAGTATAGTGATATTTTGTAGTCTAAAATGGCAAAATGCCAGATAATATAGTGTAGTAAAGGAGTGTAAAGAAGGACTTTTTTCAACACCAATGGAAGATAAGAAGGTTATTGATCCGATACGGTACGGCATCCCGAAATGCACAGGCGTGGAGAATCATAAATTTTTTACCTTTCCGATGCACGCGGTAATCACATCCGCGATGCATGTCCTAGTTGTCCAGCACGACGCAAAGGGAATAAAGAACATCAGGAAATTACACCGGTCTTTATAAAAAACAATTACATTGAACTTTACCTCTGATTCTTGAAATCATTTTTTTCCTTATAGCAAATTCTTTATAAATATCCTAATATCTGCTAAAATCAATGTTGAGAACATCTAAAACGCACAAACACTCTGCTGTACCGAAATCATCAGCAAAAAAAGATATCGTCTACGTTTCAGACACCGCTTGGGTGTTGTTATCGGACACCATCGATCAAGTGTTGTCAGAAACAAATACCGATGGGAATCTGGAATTCTTTTTATACTGTTATCGACACGGGATGAAAAAGGATGACGAAAATCGAATCGCAATATTTGAGTAGATCATGCTTTTCTCCCTCTAACCAAGGGAGAAAGGTACAAGAAATCAAAAATGATAACATGAAGGGAAAAGGGAAAACAAATATTCCAGCCGAAAGTTCGGAACCTCAAGCTAAACCGTCCGAAGTACCAGAGGAGGAAAAGTAGGAGGAGAAGGAGACGAGGAGATAACGATGAAGAGGACGACGAAGAAGAGCAGAACAAAGACGAGGAAGAAGAGCAGAACGAAGATAAGAAAGGAGAAGGTGATAGAGCTTCCCTAACAAAAAAAGATTCAGGAAAGAAAGAATTGCACTACGCGCCTCTTCTTTGAGATCAGAATGCAGTATCCTACTACACATCGATGTGGCCACAAATTTTCACAGTGAAAATGTTTTTTTACGGGCATCATAGTCTTCGTGGTTCCCTCGCGATATCGGGTGGTGATTCCTTCTTCTCGTGCCGATATTGTCACACATCGCGGTGTTAAAAATGGAAAAAAGAAATCATCGAAATTCATCACCAGAAGAAAATGGTGCGGAAAGGGATCTACGAAAAAAGATAAAGCACTTGAAAAAGTTTTTCGAGAAAAACAGAAGGATGGTGGAGATCGTTAGAGATCGTCATAGTCAATTACTATTTCGAAGTTATGTCCTCGTTTCGACATTAGAGAGACGAGAACGTCAAGAAATTTTTTCATTTACTATTAGCCTGCAACTAATATTGTGACTGTTTTGCGACTCATATTTACATTTTTTTATATGAGGTCAATTTTAGGACAAAAGACATCGCATCTGCTAGGCGTTAGTCGAATAGATGACTTTCATGTAGTGATGCAAAATTACCCGTATGAAATTTTCGCGTAAATAAACCATACCAATACCGTATTTTTACCGTAAAACTACGCTATTTTTTTTCCTATTTTCCCAGATGCGAAAAATACCGTCAGACCCTCGGTATCAGAAAATACGTATTTTTGCATCTAATTAGTGAAAAAAAATACTGAAAAATTTAGAATATCAAAAATTACCGTATATTAAATCGCACGGTATTAGAAAAAACCGTATTTACATCTAGATAGACGTAAGGATTTTCTAAAAAATTATTTTAGACCGATTTTGAATTTCAAATTAAAATTCATATTATTTATTCATGCGCTCATACGCTAATTTATAATGATAAATCCTTCTTTATATTAATTCTTGTATTTAAATATCACACTTGTGGTTCTTATATCAACAATCGATACTTTAAATTGCATTCCTACTACTACAAGTGCTGAAACGTTAAAGAATAATAATCAATTAAATACCGAATCATTAGAGACAACAAATTAGTTTTCCGAATCATCGCATAAACACTCGTAATCAGTATAATCTGCGGTTCAAACTCAGGCTCGGCTTCTAGATCCTCTCCGTCGCTGCATGATTCATCTCCAAGTCCAGCGTTGTTTTGGGCCTTGAGTTTTGCTCCGATTCAAACGCATATTGTGAGCAACATAGACAATTATTCCAGCTCATCGATTTGTTAATCGATTTTTCTTTGAACAGTGGATCCACCCATATGAACAAAAAGATCGCTCGGTTGCTGTTGAGGATGGATGACGACTGAGAATGGCAGTAGCCACTGGACAAAGAGAAGACTTGCTGCAATATCCTTGCCACCAAGTGACAGCCGTCGTGGCAGTGATCGCCTTGATGACATACTCTCTGCTCCATAGACCATCATTAGTCATGTAGTCTGCTATACTCTGCAAAATACTAGATTCATCGAGCTTCAGTTTACGTGCCAATTCGTCAATATAATGTGTTCCTTCTTGTGTTTCAATATCAGTGAGATTTCGACCTTTGAGCATAGGATCAAGAATGTTCGCAGCGTAATAAATTAGTCTTAATGCCATTTTTTTCCTTTGCCTTAAAAATGCCTTAAAAACATTTTTGACTTCACTCCCTGTCAATGCACGTGCAGCATCCTGTTCAAGTTCTTCATGCAAGTGTGTTTCCAGTTGCCGAAAAGACTCAGGAACTTGGCTTAAAAAGGGTAGATCAGACTTCAACTTGGTAAATCATAAGGCAATTAGTCTCAAGAGACTGAGTACTTTTACCAGAATTGTCCAAAACTCTGTCCCTAGTATTACAATTCTGCTGATTTTATCCAAGACTTTCTCTACTCGTCCATCAATAGCCAGGGCTTGAAGAGTGTGCTTGCTAAGTGTTTATTTACGTAAAGACTATCCACAGTGATGACAATCGATGCAAATCGAGATTGAGCAGGCGATTTCAGGGTAGTGGTTACTTTTTTCGGATCTAGTTTTTGAATTTCAGCAAAGACAGCACTAAACAGATGACCTTTCTTGATTTCGTTGACGAGAAACTTAGCATTCTGGATCAGTCGATCAATGGAGGTCAATTTGGCAATGTCCAAAATCAATAGATTGTATATATGAGCTATGCAGCCATGCGTAGCAATATGGTCGTCTTCATATCTTGAGTCTAATAATTCCCGAGCTTTAACCATGGCCGAACAGTTGTCTGTGCACACTCCGAATATGTTGTCCTTGCCAATATATTCAATGATTTCTTCAATTTTCGCAGCCATAAAATTGCCAGTTTGTCGTTGTTCGGCAACGGGGATTGTTTTTTTCGGCGATTGTTGCTCGGTGGCGAAGATGATCTCGACCAGAATAACTTTTGTAACTCTCGTCGGCATCCTGTGCAGGTTTTTTCAGATGGACAACCATTCGCGTAAGGTTAGATGCATATTCCTTTTTACAGTGATTGCATGAATAAATTTTGAATTTGAGGTTACGGTTTGTTGGCATAGTTGTGAAATTTTTTCAACAACTTTGCACGGCTTCATGTAGAACAATTTTCTCACTGCAACAAACATTGGCTAAGATCCATTATAAATACGTTATAAATAATGGAAAGCATCAATTATTGTTAAAAATTTCACTTGCCAAGATTAATTTACACCAAAAGTAAAAAAGCAACTCCTTCGATATGATTGTGGGAATTACAAACAGATGCGACTGCTGTCAGTAAGCTGCTGCTGCTGCGACGCTTTGTGAGATAGAGAGAGGGAGAAATCTCGCCCGGTGTACGTGTGTAAATTTACGGGTTAAAATAACTTTTGCATCACTACTTTCATGTTATAACCACTGCCTTCGGTTGGTAAGGGCCACCTTAGTGGTGCAAGACGATTGATTACTAATACTTTTTGTTTTTCCTCTACCCCTGTTAATAGGGAGCCGCTGAAGAAGCATCTCCCGCAGTCACCCTTTAAGGCGCAGCGATGAATATCCACCGTATTCGAGATATTATGACCGTAGGTCATACGATTACTCTGAGAAGGACAGTGGTGGTAGCTGCGATTATGATTATAACGGGACCTACTCGCATCATCAGCAAAGTCGTAGTCGGTCGCGTGTATCCACAGTGTCAAGGTCAGAGGTGAGTAATTTTTCTCCTAAGAGATCATCTATGAGTGAAATGGAGGTCAAGTCAGAGACTCCTCATCGCTCAGATGCCGCAGTGCGCTCAACGATCACAGTCGCTGGTCCAGAACCTGAGGTAGCTCCTAAAAATGTGGTTACCCCGACGAATGCTTCGGCCAGCGCCGAGATAAATATTCTTGCAACTGCGCCGGCTTGTAGATAGCCGACCGTTCCTGAGAATAACCTGTCGTCGGCAGCCCAACCTAGTGGTAAGGAAGTTGGATTATTAGTTGGATTTGTGTTGTGTTAGAAGGGTTTTTATCAATGAGCCTCATCGAACTGAGGGTAAGATATGGGAACTCTGAGGAATTTCTTCACCTTCAATAATCTCCCCACTATGAATCTTTTCCCTCACGGCTCTATCTTCACACGCGCAGTCAGTTGTGTGTGAAAGACGGGGCGAGAAATTAGTCGAATGTTCCCTAATGATTCCCAATGTTTCCCAATGATTTCGGATGATTCTGAATGGTTCCCAATGATTGACAATAATTCCAAATGTTCAACAGTGATTCCGAATCATTGCAAATGATTCCGAATGATTCCCGAATGATTTATAATGATTTCAAATGATTATCAACGACTCTCACTGATCCCTGGATGATTAACAATGATTTCCATTACTTAACAATGATTCCTAATTATCCCAAAAATAATCTTTATTGATTACGAATGGCTTCTAATAATTAAGAGTGATCGTAATGATTACCAATGATTAACAATGATTCCCAATAATTCTTAAAGATCCTCAATGATTCCCTATGGTTAATAATGTTTCTAAATGATTCCGAATGTTTCTAAATATTCAGCAATGTTTGGGAATGATTCTGAATGATTCCCAATCTTCTGCGATGATTCTTAATTTTTATCAATGATTACGAATGTTTCCCAATGTTTCTGAATGTTTCGAATTCCGAAAAACCATGCGTTCAACCTGAAATCTGGCGCGTCTCAGAACTAATATCTATAATCCGTTACTTGATGCAATTCTCCTCTAATGAAAGACGAAAGTAATGGTAGAATTGTAACAGAATTCATAGGGTTGACAGCAAATCTATACACATTTAAAATCTATAACAATAATCGGGTAAAAATGCACGCAAAGGGAATAAAAAGTTTTACATTGCAAAATTTCACTTTTGATGTTTTTTAACGCTGCTCACTTGATCACACGTTGATTATGATAAACATGATGATAAACAGCTTATTCCGTACTCGGCGAATACATATCCGTTGATTTATCAGGCTCGAGAATAGATGTACGTTAATCTCGTGAACATAATGATTATGTGAAATATATAGATAATAATGATTGTAATAAATGATCAAAAATGATTGGATATTCAAAGACTGTTATAGATATAGATCATTCGGAGTGTCCGTCTTTGTATAAAATGGTCATCCCACGGAATTGTAATGATCATTATGTATTTGGTGTGCTCAATCACTACGTATGTGCGTATGCGTATGAAAATGTACAAGCTTTGAAGAAATGGTTCTGGGGAACAAACCCACAGTAGCTTAACGGTCTAGAATTCATTTTTTTCTACAATAAACAATCGATTTCACCATGAAATTCGTTTTTGTGTTCATTTTTTACATACTGCTTATATTTTTTTCCAATACAGAGTTTAAAATTCTACCCGTAAATTGAACTCTACGTTGAAACCGATCTCAATCTCAAGCACATTCTTCTCAGGGTCCATAACGAGCAACTCTGTACGCATAAGTCCAAACGTACATTATGTGAATTTCGTTCAATGCGTCATCAAATCGTACTGACATGATTACTAGTATTATAGTTATTTAACCACACCTTTAAAAGCTCAACAATACTGAGCGAGTTGCAGGTTCAAACCTGCTTACAGACACGGGCGTGGCTTAAGATGTTTGTCTAGAAAAAATCCTTTTGTCTTCAAAGGGGTTATTGTGACGTCGAAACTCGTTTTTCAGTAGGGAATCACTCTGCACATGCGCGGGCTAGTTGGTAAAGGCAATTGGAGCTTGAGGTTTTATAGTGCGTGTTGTGAATTTTTGTTCTGTTCCAAATCAGTTGAGGATTGAACAATTTGTGTGTTCAGTTGTTGTGCGCTTATATTTATAAAACCCTTAGAAATCCTCTCTTTCTGAAAATTCCTGTCCAAGTATTGGATTAGTTGGATATCTGATATTTACAATAATCTCACATATTTCAGTGATAAAAATGGATGAGGCTAGCGTGAATGCGGTTAGAATAAGTGAGGATGTGACTGAAATTTATCCATCCTCGTATCTGAGTAGCAAATCTACTACAGCGAAAGCAACGGAAGATTAGAGAGTAGCGGTGGGAGCAGTAGCGTATACGCAGCTGGTAGGGATCATTATTATGGTTATGGGTGCATGGAGGTGTGAGTAGGTCTTCCATACCTCGCATCGCTTTAAAGTTTTGGTTTTTTTTTATTAATTAAATAGCAATTATAACAAGTTAAATTTCGATTCGTGACCATCAATGGCTGACGCTAAGGCCACCATTTTGATAAACGTGTTTTATTGAATATCTTGAAACTACGGCCCTTTTTGACAAAATTTTTTAGAGTCCTTTTTTATTTATTATTAACTTAACTTTTTTTCGGTCAGCAATTTTTTTAAATAATTATATTTCGAGTTGTCGCGTCTTTAAAAGGCGAACATGTCTTTGTTTGTGTCTATCTTCTTAAATAGTACTCTGATGAACAGAATGCCTATTATCAAACTTGACGATCGTTCCTATTTTTTTCATACCAAACGTTTTTACTACAATCAATAATATATTATATAAGTTATGGTGAGTTTCACAAGAAAATGCCGCGCCGACCAAAGGCGGCGGAATTTCGCATTTGAAACAACATCTCCTTCGGCACCGGCCAGCAAGATGAGCGTGTTCAAAGGGTGTCGGTCTCTTTTCTGAAGGGAAGGTGCTTATGATAACATACTTAAAACTATATTAAAAACTAACATATAAAGTTAGGAACTGTAGTAATGCAAGCAATATATGAAGAAAACCTTTATCATTAACTCCTTAATAACTTACTATGATCCTATTCTACAACAGAGAGGTAACACAAAAGATCAAATTGCGACTTAAAGCTAACTTCAGAGTGAAGGCACGATATTCATTGGCTGGTAAAAAGCACGTGATTCAAAAATGGCCACATAAATTTCGGACGCAGAGAGCGCACGCGTAGCGTGCGCCCTGACACTAGCGAATGTAAAATGGAATATGGGAAAGTCACAGTTAATATTAGATTTACGTCTGTTTCATTGCAAAAGATAAATAAAAAAATAACAAGTAAAAGTGCTAAATATACAGCACTTAAATATTATAATAAACTACCAGGCCAACTGGAAACCCTAGAGAGTAGTAAAAAAATATTAAAAATCATCTACTAAACTGGATAATTGATCTGGGATGTTAAATCTTGAATTAGATAAGTCTGCTAGTTTTTGATAGAAAAAAAAATTTTTTGAAACAAGATGAATTATAATTTACGTTTTCTCAATCTTCTGCATACTCTTGTTATATTGGTTTTTGCTATTTGCAACATCTCTATAGGACAGATGTATTTATATATATATATTTATATTAGATATATGTTGTTCATCAGTGTGTCTATTGTTATAATATGAATTATCTGTAATAATGGTTAATACATAATAAATACTAAAAAATATTAATATATTCTCTGTGATGATGATGTTATAACTGACAAATAGTATACTCAGAATGTATATAAATCTAAAATTTTGAACGCAGTTGCATTGAAATGTTTTTTATACATTAAGGCACACAGATCCTGCCAAATCAATTATGGGGACGAAAAACTCACCGAAGCTGCAGCAAAGTGTAGTGAGTGCTTGGCGCAAAATAAAAAACAACGAAAGGACGTGAAAAAATTTCGATGGTGAAAAATTTTCCGAAATTGAAAATACAATTCTCTCTACGTTGAATAATCGAGATGAAGATTCTGCACAAGACACTTTAACGCGTATTAAAAGTATTCCCGTGGAAGGCATGCCATTTGTGAGTGCGCCACCCACGCATTATGATACCCCCTATACCACTTTATTAATGGCAGTAGAAAAATCTGGCTCGCTCCATCAAGAATTAAGCATGATAACCTTTGATTTGCCTTTGTACATGAAAGCTTTTGAAATCGTTTATTGTGCTGATTCGACATTACCTCTCAAAAAAAATAATATTGCGGTTTCATTTGCTGATGTCTTTCTTGGGCTCCGTCGAGAATATAATGGATGGGTCTGGTTTGAATGAACTTCTCGAGAGAATTTATGCCCCTAATGCTGTTCGAAGGATTTTATCTGGTCATTCCTACGCTGGGGCTGTCAGAGGGTACAAACTCATCTAGCAAGCACTCGCAAAATTAGTGATGCACGGAGAGAAAAATGTAAGACTCACTCATATGAAATATTGTAATATACGCGTTCGAAGCTGCATGACAATTAGCGTCACATAACATGTGAAAAGTATTTATATATTCTAGGTATGAGACTTGGACACCATAGAAATATACAAAGTTGAAAATCATTATTCCTAACCATACGGTTCAAAGTAACTCTACAGTTCTCGTGATATCTCACCGCTATAGTCAAATAGGTTCGCGGTCAACGTAACATCGGACAGGTTCCCATGTTTTACAGTTGCGCGGCCGATGCTGCGCGAGTCTGTCATCTATGTGCAAGACGGACAAAACTATACTCGCCTGGTAATGTTTCCATTGCGAGATAGAGACGGTAGCGATCAGCTGTTTGGGTGCTTCGTGAATGCCATTCGCATCAACGTATGCCTACCGGACTGCAATTTCTTTAAAAATAATGATCAAGTTAACTTTAGGAGTGTTGAGAGTGTTAAAAAAACTGAGGTTTTCTGATATCTTCGGTTGACTTTCATGCAAGAGAAAGTATATTGATTATAAAACCTATCTTGGTTTCTAGACTAAAAACTGATGTATTAAGTGCTCTTGCTGCCGAAATTGCCAGCACATTCCGGGAAAACGCTGATATCTATTACACGCCCTATACATCAACGAAGACTACAACGACCACATAAAAAAAACATCATTAGAGGGGCCCGTTGAAAAAAATACCTTTCAGTTCCATAGAAAATGTACCCTAAAATTCTAAGGTAATCTAAGGTAGAATCCATGGTAAAAACCTATGGTAATCCGGTGAGTTTGGCCGATTTTACCATAGAAATTCCCATAGGATTTACCATAGAGATTCCTCTAGGATTTACCATAGAATTTACCATAGAAATCTTCCCATATGATTCTGGATTGGGATTCCCATAGGATTAGTGTGTAAAATAATACAATATTCATCACTTATAAAATCATTATATTGCCCTAAAAAGTCGTACGAAATACAATCAAGATATTAATTAATCCACAATACATTTCCCGGCGGTGAAGAAAGTACTTCAAAACAAACCAGCCTGCTCTTTGAGCAAGCTGCAGTTTCCTAAGCTATAAAAAACACCAAAGAATTTAAATAGTTCATAGCTACAATAAAACAAAAGTAATTAAAATTAAACATAACATTTGCTCCAATTATTATGCTCTAATCTGGAGTTTCCTTTTATTTCATCAGGTAATCATATCATTGCCATTTTAACCTTTTTCTTGATCTGCCTCATCGACATTCTGCAGTTTTTGGTATCACAATCATCTGTGATCGATGATTGTTGGCTACTTCACACCATATTTGTCCAAATTATCATATGGAGTAGACATCTTCCAAAGCAGAATGATAAAAATAAGAGGCTTTAGATTATTTTAAATTAGTTTTAGCTAGAATTTTAGACAAGCATAACCTAAAATACTTACACTCTGTGCTGATGATAATACCATTGATTAAACTTGATTTTTCACTGCACTTTTTCTCGCTGCGATCATCAATGCTTGACCGGATAGTTTTTAGAACATCGAATCACAAAGCATATGAGCGTTTACCACAAAATATTTCATTATCACCACGTTAACACGCCGAGTACTCTGAACAATACAGGCCAACAGGTTGTATATATACATATATACAGGCGCAACAGAGTCACGGCATGCCCACAAGAACAAGATGGTGGCCATAGCATTCGCCAATAACGGGACTAGGCGTGTTACGTGATGCTAAGGGATTTGCGCGCGAATGTTCAGTCCTAAATAGTGACACAATATAATCTCTAGCATGAATACTTTATTACGTGAAATTCCGCAATAAAATAAACTATACTTATCAATTAAATTCTCCAAATTCAATATTCAGATGAGCAATGCATCTATCCATTTCGTTGAATGTGTATGAAATAAAATTTATTTTTTCCGGGCCTTAAACAAATTTTTTCTGCTGCATTAGAAAATTGCAAAAAGGAAATAAAATACTTTTGAGAGTTTTTTTAATCAATTACCAGGATGCTTGCGTCGCTGATGTTAGGGAGTTGTAATTTTTTTTATGTTCATGAAATTTTCTAGTTATAGAGTTACTTCTACAAAAATATCAGGGCAACAAAGAGCATTTAATTTTTTCCGCTAAACGAATTTGAGGTTGAAAGGGTGGTTTTAAGGTATCTAAAACGTCACTCGAACGTTGCTAATTTTTTTGAATGCTCATTGAACTCTAAAAAAACTCCAAAATACATTTCATCTCGAAGCAGAGCATTTAGCATTCGATTGCACATTTATTTCTCTATAAATCCCGTAAATTTGAAGTTTAGTGTATTATCAAAGATCTTTGTAATATCGCGAGGGAGTTGTAAAATTTTTTAGATGCCTATTCAACTCTAAAGTAACTGCAAAATAAATTTCATCAATTCATAAATTCGATAAATTTGAGGTTGGAGGGTAGCCGGCCTTTAAAACCACGTCAAGGGGTTGTAAATTTTTTTAGCGGTCTTTTAAACTCTGAAGTCACTATAAAACAATTAATACAATAAATTTTTACTTGACTTATGGTACACTCGCAATTGAAAATCCTATGGGACCGAATCTTATGGGACTACTTAGATGTCTATGGGATTTTTTTTTTTTTTTTTTCCTTTAGTGGCTTGAAGGGTGCTCAGTGACTTGACCATTGCACCCTAGCCCGTTTTCGGGGCTTACACCGGAAATTATATACTATTGTACTATTGTTTTTGATTTTACTGGTGGGAAGTGACCCGGCCGCTCGTTGCTCCGACTTGAAGGTGGGGGGCAAGTTGCCAGCGCGCACACTTCTTCAAATCATCGCAACGATGGTCAGATCACTTTTGGATCAAGTATGGGTGCGTTATTTTGTCGACCTTCGTAGTTAGGCCCATGTTACGAAGGCAAGGCGCTTATACAATGAGAGTTGCCTGGACTCAAGGGCAACGT
>MVJL01011925.1:0-62654 GCA_002156465.1 Macrocentrus cingulum | reverse complement strand
TTTTTTTTTTTTTTTTTTTTTTTTTTGGGAGATGTGGAAAAAATTGTAAAAAAAAAAATTTTTGTCCCATTTTTTTCACGTTCAAAAATCGAATATATATATATATATATATATATCGTTTATATATAAGTGATACTGAAGACTAAAAACGTAACCTCAAAATTTAAACGTATGATAATCAGTTCAAAACTGTTAACTTACATAAATTTGACACATTTACCTTAATGTCAACAACTGATAGTCAAGGTTTTATTGTTTTATAAACAAATTAGGTGAAACGAAGAATGATATATCGACCTTTAACGTAAAATACATCTATACGTCAAGCAATACCATTAATTTTTTTAAAATTAGGTTAGAATGGTCAAATTTGTAATTAAAAATAGGTCATTGCTCCAAATATCGTTTTATTACTATTTTATGCTCTAGATATCGATTTTTTTTTTTAAATCTCATATATAAATTTCTATCCTCTTTTTCAGATTCTCCAAAAAAAGTTTTTTCGCTTTCCCAAAAAAAAAAAAAAGAAAAATATCACGAATTACTAAATAATAAATTCTCAAAACCCTATTTACAAATTAAAATTAAATTATTCAAATATTTATACAATCATTGACAGAAAAAAAATTTTTTATCATTTATTTTCAACTATATTTCATTATTTTTACCGATAAAAAAATTTTTTTTTCATTAAAATAATTTTTCACGTCACAAAAAAAACGATTTTTATTTAAGAAAAAACACTTTTTGATGCTCTATCGATAGATTTTAACACGAAAATTACATTAATCCTTGGAAAATTAATTTTTTTTTCGACAAATAAAATGTAATTTCAGTAGAAAAAATTTTTTTCCACGCTCAAAATAACGAAAAAAAAAAAAATGTTTTAAATCAATATTCCGCGAGAAAATCTTCTTTACCGATATCATACACTAATAGCAATGATAAAAATAAAAAATAGAGATATATAGATAAAATGTCTGGGATTTATTCTCGACGTTGATCGCACTTGCATGCCTGCATACCAAATGCAACGATGGCGGCGTTGGAGAGCGTCAGCCCCGGCAAATCGTCGTCATGACTCATTGGCAATATAATCCGAATACATCGTGCGTTGATGTGTGCAAGGCCAAGGCTATATAGTCGCGTTATTTATCTCGAGAAATTCATATTCATCCCTGGCATAATACCCACTCGCTGATTCAGCTGAAAAATGCGCGTACAAATGGAAAAATCCAATGAATTAATTAAAATTTCAATACCACATATTAAATAAAACCCCCTATATACCACGCCTAAAATTTTCCCAACCCACCCTCTACCCATAAACACATATAATTACAACCCCAAACATAAAAACAATAATAAACAAAATCCCGTGTATCAAAAAAATATTTATTTTTAAAATATTTCATGAGAAAAAAATTTTTTTTATATCAAAAAATTTTTTTATCAGTGGGTATTAAATTAAAAATTCTATTAAATAGATTATTAAAGCTTAATATTAATTGGAACAAAATTAATAATAGAAAAAAAAAAAATTTTTTTCCTTTAAATTTTTATTAATTAATTCAAAAAAAAAATATTTTTTTAAACGAGAAAAATTTTTTTTTCTTGCAATTTGTATTTTTTAAAAATTAGTTGGTATAGGAGTTGTGTGAAAAAAATTTGTTTGATGTGACCAATTGACATTGCAGAGTAGTAAATACTGTAATAGATGCTTAAAGGTAACTAAAAAAAGAATTTAGTGTATACGAAGGAACTGAGATAGAGTTAAAGGCGACCTCAACCCTCTCCCACATATACCGACCCTGACCCACGGCAATAATGCAGCAGTAAAGCCACCCAGCAGTTTCAAGTTCACGTACACCGTCTCAGAGACCTCGTGAAAAGCTAAAAGCGGAAAAATAAAAAAAAGAAAGGACGATATTTAAAATAGGAAATCTTTAAAATAATCTACTAGCAATTTATTTACCTGTTAACACCCTTATTTAACAATTTTAAAAAAATTTCTAATTTTTAAAATCACCTGAATAAAAAAAAAAGTTTTTTTTTTTAACGGTACCGAATTAACCTAAAAAAACATAATGCCTTAAATTTGTAATTAAAAAAAATGTAATTCAAGGGACAAATTTTTTTTTAAATTAATTACAGTATATACGTTATCAAAAAAAATTATTATTGAGTCCATCAGTCCTACAATTGAATTATTTTTTGTTTAAAATGTCAGATATGATGGAAATATCTAGGGCAATTTAAAATTTAAATTATATCAACCTAAATCAATTTATCAGATTTAATCTCATTTAAAACAAAGAAACAAACTCTAAAATTTATCATCATAAAACAATAAACATCACAAAAAATTATAATAGAATTTAATTAATTAAAAATATCGAATTTCTAAAGCAAAAAATGGATATAGAAAAAATTTTCTTACTCCTTTAAATCATAATATCCTTAAAACTATTGTAGATAAAGATTTTTGTCACGAAACCTTTTTTATAGAGAATTTTATTACCTACAAAAAAAATCTTCAACAAAATTTGTCTAACTCGCATCCTTATCGAGATATCAGCAAGCACAAAAAAAGTTTGAATTTTTCGGTTGATTTTAGACCATGAAAAATTATCTATTGTCGGTAAAAAAAATCTAATTTATACCTTTCCAGCAGCAATATAGACACCCTTAAATGAAAAAATCACCCTATAAAAAATTTCTTTATAGAATTGATAATTTTTTCAATGAAAAAAAAATTTTATTTTTAGCATTCATGGAAATGTTTCTACATTATATGGATGGAAAATTTTTTTTTATCGACACATTTGATGGAGATATATTAGCAGCCTTGAGAATGTGACTCAGATGAAGAGTCAATAATATCCTGTAACCAATAAGGCCAATTACATTGTGGATTACGCATTAATGAGGATAATAGGCAAGTGGTCACCCAGATAGAGGACGCACGAAGCTCAAAGGTGAGTACAGTGGTGGTGGTTGTGTTTGCGCGCGATCGATCAGCTATAGTTGTCAATGTCAATGTCGGCTAGGGCAGGGCTGCCTTGTTCCATGCGTCAACGTGACGTCAGAGCATGCACCCCGCCAAGTCCAGGGGTTTTTGCCTCAACTCGCGCGCGCGAAGTGTATACACGAATAAGTACGTCATGTGTAACCTGTTGATCTGCAGGCTGAAATTAACTCGAGCTAAGGTGTATATAATTTTATTTTACACGCGCAAACAGTAACCAAATATTCTCACTGATTTTTATTGATTATCTTCTTTGGAGGTGAAAAAAAAGCGTTTATTAAATCCGGAACAATATTTGAAATAATTTTTTTTTTTAATTCAACAACTTAATATTAAATTCAAAAAAATTTTTCATAAACCAAACAGTATATTTTAAGCTTGAAATAATTTTTTTAATTATTTTGATTACAGGATTAAATTTTTAAAAAATTATTTGCTATTCAATTAAACAGTTCTGAGTTGTTTTTTTTTTTATTTCTCACTTTTAAAGTGCGAAATTTAATGTGACCAAAAATTGCCGCATCTATTGAGGTATATCAAATAGCTGTTAAAACCACCCTCAATATCTTTGTCACCATCAGACAACAAAGATGTCTCGGAGGACAAAGAATATTATACTACACCCTATTAAACATATCATCTTTCTATTACAACATGCGTTTTGTACGTTTTTTTGTTTAGCACGACCTTTGACGTGCCTATAAGAACGTCATAAGATCGGAAAAATGCAGTTGGAACATCTCGTCATGACATAATTTTATTTTATACCCAGTTTTACAACGTTCTATCTGCATATGCGTGATGTCAAACGCTTGATCCAAGTGCTACAGCTGTCCTGAAGTACGGCGCTTTGGAGGTCAGGTAATTACAGTTGCATCAGAGACTCCTGTTGAAGATGTGTCCTTGCTTATACGTCCGAGATGGTCAGCCTGCCGTCTGACGGCCTATTTAAAAGCCGATGTGCGGACGCTCTGCAGTAAAATTTACAGTGGGTGATATAGCCAGGTGCAATTGAATATATGTATAACGATAGTTTTTGGGTCGTTATACCAAACAGGTAATTACCACATGTGGCAAAGATTTTTTTTTTACCCAAACAATTTTTTTATCCAATGTATGAAAAAAAAAATTTTTTCACTTGAAAAATTAAAACAAAACGAAAAAAAAAAAAGCAATAACAGGGCGAAAATTGCACTTTCGAGTCAAAGGTTATAAAAAAAAATTTTTACCGACCGAGATTTTAGTACTAAAAAACAAAACAAAATTTTTTTTTCGAATTTCAGGACCATTTGTCGGTAAAACATGAAATATGATAAAAAATGTGTCGGTAATGAAATTCTACTTTATCGACGGTGGTTATAAATCTGCAAATTTCTCGTACGTTTTAATGATCAATTTTGAACTAATTTTGTTAAATTTTTATCTGAAATAATTTTTTGATCTATTTTTCAATATTTATTTGAAGAGTATAGTTCATGATTAAAAATTAAAAATTGATTTAATAAGAAAAAAATTATGTCGAAATCAGGTTTTTTCGACATAAGGCCGCTTTATATTTATTTTGAGCAGGTGAGACATTCATCGTGGCAAAAAAAACGGGTACACACCCGAGCCTTCTCTACCACCTGCTCTCCGATATTAACCTTTTTTTTTTTGGCCCGCTTAATTTTGTTTTTTCGTATATCACGATATAAGTTAGCGAGCGAATTAGATTTTCGCCAATGTTATATACAGAAACGACCACTTTACTCGAGCGCTTGGCACGTGTCCACGTGAACAGTATACGTCAGAAAATGTGGTCAATTAAACTTTACGTATACATATGTAATATTTTCCCTGATGTACTGGCGGAGCGCTGTGGCTTCGAACCCCGAAGCGTGCCACAGGCAGGTGCGACCCCCTTTTCAAGGCCCCCGAGACTTTCCACTGCGCTCTATAGGTGGCAAAAAGTATTGTATAATAAATGTCCCTACCACATTGTGTATATGACTGAAAGCAATTTTTTACATTGTGAATAAATGGCCTTTATCAATATATAATTTTTTCTCCCTTTAACATTTATATTCGCAGAGTCATTATTGATGAAAAAAAAGGGTGGAAATAAAAAAAAAAAAAACACCAGTGAAATATATCATACAAAAAAAATCAGTTGAATAATTCCGATCAAATCACCACGAAGAAAAATGAATACTAATTTTTTAATTGAAAAAAAAAAATTTCATATATATGAAATTTTCAATTAATAACTATTATTTTAATAATAATAAAAGATGTTTTCCACTTTTTAATTGAAAAAACGCGATTTTTTTTTATTTTTTCTCATTTTGTTCAAATTTTTGATTCAAAAATCAAAAATTTCCCATGATCCCGTGGTTCCAAGTACATATATACATAAACAAACTTTTAGGTAATTAAATAACCTTTAAAATGAGCTATTAGAAATTGTTGTAACTTAAAAATTCGCGGAGATATCGAGGGGAGAGACGTTGTGTCTCTCCACGCGATATCTCAATAACTACTTAAGCTATATCAACCACAGGGTGGTCATTTTATAGATAATTTAACTACCTTTCAGATTGATAATAACAATTATCCTCAAATTCCGCTTAGTTCAAACGCTACATGTAAAAAACGTACGTAAAGTTACAAAATTTCTCATTCATATACATAACTACCCTAAATTAATCCAACTAAAATCACAAAAAAATTGATATAAAATTAATTGAAATAAAAATAGAAGAAAAACATTTTGAAATGTAACAATTTCATGTTTAAATTTTGAAAAAAAAATTTTAATTTTCGGTAACAATTAAATAAAAAACTTGAAAAAATGCGATATAATGACATGTAATTTGCAGAATAATTTATATGTAATAAAAATCATGACAAGCGATGCGGATCACCACACAGCAATTTATATATAGGGTTTGACAACGACAAAGTCCCCCTTGCAGCACTTCCGGCACTCATCTATATCAGTGCTGGGATCTGGCTGGACGGAAAGTGCTGCCGCGCAGAGTGACACGCGCCAAAGTGACGCAAAACGAATTTACTCATTATAGTTGCGGAGTCGGGCACGCTGGGTGACCTCAGACCTATCAGACAGTGCAGATGGTGCTTTAAATGCCTCTTCCCCTTCCTCAAGGCCTCAACACACATAGAAAACGCTTGAGTGATTTTTAAAAAGGTTTTTTCAGCGATCCCCCAAGCTCAACATCCGGGGCGAGCGTTTGTCGTATACCAGTAGTCGCGAGTTCAAGGTCAGTTTTCTATAGAAACCACTGTGACCAATCGCCACATGCCTCTATATATTCATATACACTCGCAGCATGGTGTATGTGGTTTTGGAATAAATAGTCTGTCGTTGAGTCCTCAATTTCCGCACAACTAATCCAACTTTTAGGATAAATCCTACCCAATTTATTTGTCCTGTCGTGTATTTTGTTCGCCATACCATTAATCACATGGTTTATACACTTGGTTATTCAAATTATTACAGATTTCAAGCCAAAAAAAAAATTGTTCTCTTTTTTTATTCACACGTTTTTCTACAAAAATTGAAAATTTCCAGTGATAAAACTTCGATATTTTATGATTTATATCGTTTATATGCTGCAGGAAATTTTTTGGATTTGAAATATTGAATATATCGAAATATATCGAAATGTATCGAATGCGATTTATTGCGATATTTTGCGATATATGTTATTTTAATGACTTAAAACGTTAATAAAACTTGAAATTTGTTAATTATTATCATTTATCGAAATATATCGAATGCGATATATCCGTTATTTATTGATTTAAAGTGATGTACGTGTTTTGGGGAGCATTTCCTAGGTTTTTTATCGTGACTCAGAGAATATATTAGAATTTTACTCTGTCGAAAATTTTAATGAAACTTCCTTTTAATTCAAGTAAAGTTTATTAGATACAATTTGTGTATATCACTTTCGATAAAATGGCTCTTTGTCCCTTCATTTAAATGTATTATATCGAGACGAAGATGAGTCACATTTGAGATTCGACCTCGTGTATATAATTCGTCGTCACATGCCCTCCATCTTCAATGATAAATATATATGCGTGGAGGGATTATTGCCACGTGGTTCAATGACGCACCCCTCTGATGACACCCTGCTGATACCCCGGGAAATCATATATACTAACTCCAAAATTACTTTTTTTCCAATCTGCCAATTTTTTAACTTGAAAATGTCAACTAAAAAAAAAGCAACTTTATTCCTTAGATACTTATAATTTTTTTTTTTTTATGTAAAAATTATTTTTTATAGTAGCTGTAAATAATTGATGAGTTTTATGGAAATTCGGTTTATTGGCCTTATACAAATATGGCGGGTTATATATATATATACTATTCAAAATATATGCGCGATGTCTAAGCAAAGGACACAGTGGAAAAAAAAAAATTCGAAGGCCAAAGAATTTTCTTGTAAAGGGTTTTTTCTCATAAAAAATTCATGGCGAGTTGCTCGAAGATTTATATTTCAAGCCCACGAGACATCAGACATTCCTTTTAAATCTCACATTTATTCATGGATATCATTGTTCTCATAATTTATATGTTATGAAAATGAATATTCTCGTATTATAAAAAAAAAAAAAAATACATAATTTTATTTTATACCCAGTTTTACAACGTTCTATCTGCATATGCGTGATGTCAAACGCTTGATCCAAGTGCTACAGCTGTCCTGAAGTACGGCGCTTTGGAGGTCAGGTAATTACAGTTGCATCAGAGACTCCTGTTGAAGATGTGTCCTTGCTTATACGTCCGAGATGGTCAGCCTGCCGTCTGACGGCCTATTTAAAAGCCGATGTGCGGACGCTCTGCAGTAAAATTTACAGTGGGTGATATAGCCAGGTGCAATTGAATATATGTATAACGATAGTTTTTGGGTCGTTATACCAAACAGGTAATTACCACATGTGGCAAAGATTTTTTTTTTACCCAAACAATTTTTTTATCCAATGTATGAAAAAAAAAATTTTTTCACTTGAAAAATTAAAACAAAACGAAAAAAAAAAAAGCAATAACAGGGCGAAAATTGCACTTTCGAGTCAAAGGTTATAAAAAAAAATTTTTACCGACCGAGATTTTAGTACTAAAAAACAAAACAAAATTTTTTTTTCGAATTTCAGGACCATTTGTCGGTAAAACATGAAATATGATAAAAAATGTGTCGGTAATGAAATTCTACTTTATCGACGGTGGTTATAAATCTGCAAATTTCTCGTACGTTTTAATGATCAATTTTGAACTAATTTTGTTAAATTTTTATCTGAAATAATTTTTTGATCTATTTTTCAATATTTATTTGAAGAGTATAGTTCATGATTAAAAATTAAAAATTGATTTAATAAGAAAAAAATTATGTCGAAATCAGGTTTTTTCGACATAAGGCCGCTTTATATTTATTTTGAGCAGGTGAGACATTCATCGTGGCAAAAAAAACGGGTACACACCCGAGCCTTCTCTACCACCTGCTCTCCGATATTAACCTTTTTTTTTTTGGCCCGCTTAATTTTGTTTTTTCGTATATCACGATATAAGTTAGCGAGCGAATTAGATTTTCGCCAATGTTATATACAGAAACGACCACTTTACTCGAGCGCTTGGCACGTGTCCACGTGAACAGTATACGTCAGAAAATGTGGTCAATTAAACTTTACGTATACATATGTAATATTTTCCCTGATGTACTGGCGGAGCGCTGTGGCTTCGAACCCCGAAGCGTGCCACAGGCAGGTGCGACCCCCTTTTCAAGGCCCCCGAGACTTTCCACTGCGCTCTATAGGTGGCAAAAAGTATTGTATAATAAATGTCCCTACCACATTGTGTATATGACTGAAAGCAATTTTTTACATTGTGAATAAATGGCCTTTATCAATATATAATTTTTTCTCCCTTTAACATTTATATTCGCAGAGTCATTATTGATGAAAAAAAAGGGTGGAAATAAAAAAAAAAAAAACACCAGTGAAATATATCATACAAAAAAAATCAGTTGAATAATTCCGATCAAATCACCACGAAGAAAAATGAATACTAATTTTTTAATTGAAAAAAAAAAATTTCATATATATGAAATTTTCAATTAATAACTATTATTTTAATAATAATAAAAGATGTTTTCCACTTTTTAATTGAAAAAACGCGATTTTTTTTTATTTTTTCTCATTTTGTTCAAATTTTTGATTCAAAAATCAAAAATTTCCCATGATCCCGTGGTTCCAAGTACATATATACATAAACAAACTTTTAGGTAATTAAATAACCTTTAAAATGAGCTATTAGAAATTGTTGTAACTTAAAAATTCGCGGAGATATCGAGGGGAGAGACGTTGTGTCTCTCCACGCGATATCTCAATAACTACTTAAGCTATATCAACCACAGGGTGGTCATTTTATAGATAATTTAACTACCTTTCAGATTGATAATAACAATTATCCTCAAATTCCGCTTAGTTCAAACGCTACATGTAAAAAACGTACGTAAAGTTACAAAATTTCTCATTCATATACATAACTACCCTAAATTAATCCAACTAAAATCACAAAAAAATTGATATAAAATTAATTGAAATAAAAATAGAAGAAAAACATTTTGAAATGTAACAATTTCATGTTTAAATTTTGAAAAAAAAATTTTAATTTTCGGTAACAATTAAATAAAAAACTTGAAAAAATGCGATATAATGACATGTAATTTGCAGAATAATTTATATGTAATAAAAATCATGACAAGCGATGCGGATCACCACACAGCAATTTATATATAGGGTTTGACAACGACAAAGTCCCCCTTGCAGCACTTCCGGCACTCATCTATATCAGTGCTGGGATCTGGCTGGACGGAAAGTGCTGCCGCGCAGAGTGACACGCGCCAAAGTGACGCAAAACGAATTTACTCATTATAGTTGCGGAGTCGGGCACGCTGGGTGACCTCAGACCTATCAGACAGTGCAGATGGTGCTTTAAATGCCTCTTCCCCTTCCTCAAGGCCTCAACACACATAGAAAACGCTTGAGTGATTTTTAAAAAGGTTTTTTCAGCGATCCCCCAAGCTCAACATCCGGGGCGAGCGTTTGTCGTATACCAGTAGTCGCGAGTTCAAGGTCAGTTTTCTATAGAAACCACTGTGACCAATCGCCACATGCCTCTATATATTCATATACACTCGCAGCATGGTGTATGTGGTTTTGGAATAAATAGTCTGTCGTTGAGTCCTCAATTTCCGCACAACTAATCCAACTTTTAGGATAAATCCTACCCAATTTATTTGTCCTGTCGTGTATTTTGTTCGCCATACCATTAATCACATGGTTTATACACTTGGTTATTCAAATTATTACAGATTTCAAGCCAAAAAAAAAATTGTTCTCTTTTTTTATTCACACGTTTTTCTACAAAAATTGAAAATTTCCAGTGATAAAACTTCGATATTTTATGATTTATATCGTTTATATGCTGCAGGAAATTTTTTGGATTTGAAATATTGAATATATCGAAATATATCGAAATGTATCGAATGCGATTTATTGCGATATTTTGCGATATATGTTATTTTAATGACTTAAAACGTTAATAAAACTTGAAATTTGTTAATTATTATCATTTATCGAAATATATCGAATGCGATATATCCGTTATTTATTGATTTAAAGTGATGTACGTGTTTTGGGGAGCATTTCCTAGGTTTTTTATCGTGACTCAGAGAATATATTAGAATTTTACTCTGTCGAAAATTTTAATGAAACTTCCTTTTAATTCAAGTAAAGTTTATTAGATACAATTTGTGTATATCACTTTCGATAAAATGGCTCTTTGTCCCTTCATTTAAATGTATTATATCGAGACGAAGATGAGTCACATTTGAGATTCGACCTCGTGTATATAATTCGTCGTCACATGCCCTCCATCTTCAATGATAAATATATATGCGTGGAGGGATTATTGCCACGTGGTTCAATGACGCACCCCTCTGATGACACCCTGCTGATACCCCGGGAAATCATATATACTAACTCCAAAATTACTTTTTTTCCAATCTGCCAATTTTTTAACTTGAAAATGTCAACTAAAAAAAAAGCAACTTTATTCCTTAGATACTTATAATTTTTTTTTTTTTATGTAAAAATTATTTTTTATAGTAGCTGTAAATAATTGATGAGTTTTATGGAAATTCGGTTTATTGGCCTTATACAAATATGGCGGGTTATATATATATATACTATTCAAAATATATGCGCGATGTCTAAGCAAAGGACACAGTGGAAAAAAAAAAATTCGAAGGCCAAAGAATTTTCTTGTAAAGGGTTTTTTCTCATAAAAAATTCATGGCGAGTTGCTCGAAGATTTATATTTCAAGCCCACGAGACATCAGACATTCCTTTTAAATCTCACATTTATTCATGGATATCATTGTTCTCATAATTTATATGTTATGAAAATGAATATTCTCGTATTATAAAAAAAAAAAAAAACAAAATGAGAAATTAAAATGAAACTTGAGTCAGATTTTGATCTTTTTTATTATATATTATATATTTAGACCTTATATAAATAAATATACATTATTTATCCCTTGCAACATTATCCTTACACGAAAAAAAAATTTTTCCAACAAAAAATTTTTTATTTTGTTTTTTTTTTTTACTTCCAAAAAAAAACAAAATTTTTTTTATCAGTTAAAAAATAACTCTTGGATTATTTTTTTTTTATCCAAAAAAAATCGAATTTTTCACAATTTAATGGAAAAAGTGTGTCTACAGGATCCATTAAATGATTGTCCTCAATTCGATATTGTCATCACCGGAAATTGTAAGTTAACCTCATCAATTGACACTGAATTGCGTGAAATTAAACGTCAGTACTTATGACTCCAGGAAGTATGATCCTTAGAAAAAAAAATGAAATCACAAAAAAAAGCTCGAAAATTCGAATAAAACAGTTTGCTACATCAATAAATAAATAATATTTAATTTAAATATATGACACTGATAAAAATATGAAATTTTCAACTTTTTATCTGATTATGTATAGTTCGATGAAATTCAACGCAGAGTTCACAGAGTTGAAATTTTAATGCGATTCGGTCATGAGGGAAGAGGAGGAAGTTGGCGAGTAAAGGTCAGAGTGTGTCCTGAACTGCGAACAGATCCTTCCGTCAGCTTTATATCAAGGACACGAGAGTTCATTGCGTGGGTTGTTACCCCCATATACATATGAAATCGATGCAGCTAGTAGTCTAGGCTACCGTGAAGTATTTCCTCGAGCAATTATTTTTTCCAAATGATACCTATCAACTAATCTACTGAAAAAAAATTTTTTTAATGACGAAAAAAAATTCTCCGTTCACACCAAACCCTTATAATCTATATTTCTCCAACTACCCATCAATTAATCCAATTGAAATAAATTTTTTTCAACAAAAAAACAATTTTTTTTTTCAATATAAAAATTCATTTTTCTAAACTAACATCAGTTAATCGAACTAAAAAAATTTTTCTAGCCAAATTTTATCTAATATGTTTATTTATTAATTAAAAATCATATTTAAGAATTTTTTTTACTACAAAAATCATGATATTTATGTCGAGAGATAAAAACTAAAAAAAAAAATTTTTTTCTGTAAACGAATAAATTTATGTTGAATTAATGTGAAAAAAATTTTTTTCTTTAGAGAAAATTGTGGATTGTTAGTTTAAAAAGATTTTTCTAAGGGTAGAAATTTTTTATTAGCAATTTTGTAATTAATTAGTGCAGATATTGCTTTGAAAGTGGGATGACTTTGTTGGCACGTGGAGTTGACGATGGTAAACTCGTGATGGCTGACATTATAGGGGTGTTATGGAGCGTCGTATTATCAAAAGAGAGGGCGAGTTGGGTCATGGTCATGTCTAGCCAAGGGTGAGAACCTTCGTAATTTATTTTAGGGTGCGAAGAACACGTGATTTTCTGAAACATAATTGATTGAAGCTTGAGATTAATAGTAAAATACGTATAAAAACAATAAAATTACCAAATATTTTACTCAATATTTCTATATAATACTAATTTATTTAATAATCAATTATTTTTTCCTGTACGAAAAATGGTTGAAAAAAAATTTTATCTATTTCTTTACTTGGATAAATTTTTCTTTTTTCCCCTCTATGTTTTATCTGCTGTTTCATTTTATTATATACATATATATTTCAAGATTTCACTGTCACGGGGTAGGTGAAGGTCATGCTGAATGAATGTAAACGAAAAGGGGGGCTTGTAGACTTTGAAAACCTCACGGACTATTATCATAAATTTTTTTTTTTTTCAACAAGTGAGTAGATAGATTAAATTCACATTTGTCATATTGAAAAAATCAAATAAAAAAAAACTATAAATACAGTAAAAATATATTATTTGGATAAAAAAAAAAAATTTGAGCAAACCTGTATATTGAAGAAAAAAAAATAAGTAAACAATCCAACAGGTAAAACTTTATTGTTAACTTTGAAAGTATGTCAAGGTCGATTTAAAAAAATAACTGACGATGATAAAAATATTGTTTTTTTCCTCTTAACTGTGTAAAAAATTTTTTTTTTAGTTGATAAACCGATATAGACCGATTAACAATAAAAAAAAAAATTAAAGAAATCAAAATTTTTTTGCACATTTTAATATTTTCTCGATAAATATATTCCATAAACCTTGAAAATCCGCTTATTTAACAAAAAAAAAAAGATAATAACATCTCAAATAATATAAAAAAGCTTCTAAAAAATTTTCAATCAAAACTGAATATTTATTTCTGAGATATCTTCAAAAATAGTCACCTTAATAAGCGATTTTCAAAGGTAACTCACTCCTACCGCTTTTGGCGTATGGTCGGAGATGATCGTGAAATTGTTGAAATTTTTCCAGACCAACTCCAACTTACCGCGTTGATACCTCTGAAATTTTGTATAATCAAGTTCAATTAATTTTATAAACAAGAGTGTATTTTTTTCAATCATTGATAAACAACTTACCTGAACATTTAGTAGACAGTGTTCTACTCATCATTCATTTTAACCTTGTATCGCGGGGCAGACAAATATACATGATATCCAACTAATACACCAAGGCGTTAGGTCTATATAAAAGAAACATGTGTATACATGCATGAAAATAGTGTACACCTCAATACGATGAGAGCCCGTTATCAATCGCGCAGCACGAATATGAAGGTGATGGCCTATAGAGCTCAACGAGCTGTTGCATACAGCGAGTCAAGTTCAAGGCTATGGAAAACGTGACTGTGCTTTTTTGCATTAGCGCAAGGAAAATACACAATAAATAACAAATTTCCCTCAAATAAACCAATATATCACTTAGTTAAAATCAGAAGCCTATTTAAAACTACAATATCTTCTAAACTATAAAAAATACAAATTTTTCTCAAGATATCTTTTTTTTAGATAATTTTATTATCTACAAAAAATGTCCTTAACAATATTTATGTAACTCGCATCCTTATCAAGATATTGGATAAGTAAAAAAGTCAAGATTTTTTTGACGATATACGATCTTTTGGTTTTTAAGCACACGATATATATTTGATTGCGATATATTATTCAAGGTTTCAATAAAAATACGCAAGTACGGAATGAAAACATTTATCGATATCGTAGTTTTACATCACGCACGTGTATGTTGATGAACGTACACGCGTTATTTACATTTGTCGTGTGTTATTGCGTAAAGTTTTTCAGGTGCTCAAATATACGTACGCGGAAATTTAGATTATTTAGACGCTATTTATCTCGAATTGACTTTTGATAAAATTCTAAATTAAGTCTTCAAAGCAGCTCCACCATAACGGAAAAAACCCTAAAAAATGTGATTTTTGTATTTAAATTACAATCCTATTAAAAAAATCTTTCTAAAAAAAACCCTAAAATTTTAAATCATCAAAAAAAAGAAGCATTATGTGTTTTTCAAAAAGCAAATATCAAATGTGTTCAACAATAATTTTTGTTTTAATTTTATTTATATAAAAACATGTCACGTGTGTAAAACCAAAAAATTTTAGACTTTTTTATTTGCTGATATCTTGATAAGCATGGGAATTAGAGTAATTTTGTAAGAGACCTTTTTTGTAGGTAATAAAATTTCTTATAAAAAAGGTTTCTTGAAAAAAAATTTTATTTTCAATAATTTAGAAGATATAAATTAAAAATAGAAAAATATACGTTTTTTCGCGTTTTAAAAATGTGTTTACATTTTCAAAAGATTTAAATGCAAATAAATTTCTCAACTTTAACAACAATTATAGAAAATCATACAAAATATGATTGCGTCTTTCTTGAAATACTGAGTTTACATTTATAAACAGATATAACCATTATAGAGTTAATAAACAATTTTCATGAAAAAAACAAATCTCAATCATTTCAAATCTTATTTAAAACATTGAAAAAAAAAAAAAATTCCAGCAAATAAAAAACCTTTTAAATTTATAAATTGTTCATTATTTTTTTTGAAACTAATGTTAGAAACGTGATTTTTAATTGAATATCATTTAATTTATCAATTTTAGGAAAGACCATTTATAAAGAATCTTATTAACTTGTATTATTATCAAATACCAAGTAGATCAAACTATTCCGAGTACAGATATTCATGACCTTCTGTTTATGTTCTTGGAAAATGTATTATCACTTATTCACGTATCGTAACAGCGTGAAATATGCATCATACGCATCAATTCCACTAATACGACAAAATAATAATAAAATTATCATGTTTATGCCACAACTACATGATATTTATTTGTCGAATCTAATATATTATTAATGTCAATAACGTTTTAAATCGCTGTAATCACTTTTAAAAATAACCCATATCTAACGTACTTCAAAAAATACCTATAAACGATTGCGTGACTGACGTAAAGTATATTTATTCACTAAAACAAATCCAATTACAACCCTCTAACCCTATATGAAATATCATTAAGTAGTGATGAAAAGGAAATCGGGAAAAATTGTAAAACCACGCTCAAGTGATGATTTGCATGTTTAATTGTTAAATAAATTTTTTTTTCAATTTTATTTTTAAGACCCTTTTAGAAGGGATGATAAAGAAGGGTTTTGTTGAGTTTCAATAAAAACTGAGCGTTATTACGGATTTTATTTAGGTTTTTAGTGACCTTAAGAGGACGTTATTCTTATTAGGAAGGGCGGCTGTGTAAGTAAGCACTCAAAATTGATAACTCAAGTTGTGGATTAAACATCAAGGTCACAAATATGCGTCTCGAATGAATTGTGTCAATTAGGCTCACCTTTATTCACAGCCCGACTGTTTGTTCGTTGATTGGTCAGGATTATACGAGAGGTTCTATCTCTACGCGTCTCTTAAACCACCTCTCGTTGCCTCAAGGTTAATTGTGAGACACTTGAAGGGCGTGTGACACGCACAACAGTCGTCGAGCTAAAACAGCTCCATTTTGAAGTTTAGTTTAATGCCTAAAAGACCTTCATTTGCTTATAGTACTTCATTTTTATTGCCTACTCGCCCGTTAATCACATGACTGAACATCAGTCATTTGTCTATAGTACATGCAATTGATCATACATATAAAAAAAAATTTTAATTTCTAAAGAGAACGATTATCCGACAATAACAAGTATAATTAACCTGCTGACTTATTGGTGCTCTAGATTGTAAATTTCATGGCCATTCAAGGACACTGAGATACTCAGATAGTGAATAACGGTTCATGTTTTTTTTTTTTTATGATTTTTAGACTCTAAAATAATTAATTTTAAGACTGAAAAAAATTTATTTCTTCAATTTCACGCAATAATTTGTTTTTTCTTTTAAAAAATTGATCAAAAAAATTGTATTAAATGATAAATTAAACAGTAAAAATATTTTTACATCAAGAAAAAAAAAAAAAAAAGACATTTTCTTTGCTATTTTTATTGTTAAATGCCTCTTAGGTTCCATTAACTCTTATCACCTTTTGTCTTTGTATTGGAAATGACATTTGTGTTAGTTATATACGAAGAAAAAATAATTGATGTTATATTGGAACGATTAAATATTTAAAATTGACTTTTATCCACTGCAATATCATGTGTATTATTAATAATTTAAATTTTTTACTTAGTTTTTTTATCTTGTTAATTACAAAATACATTTTTAATTTTTTAATAACATTATTTATTGCTATAAAAAAATTTCCAAAGGTTCTAAACACTCAAAATCATGTTTCTAACTTGTAATAAATTTTTGTTTTTAATAAATACAATTCAATACATCTTTTAATATTGTTTTAGAATTTTTCTTAACAATTTCCAAGGCTTCAGGTAGCATTAAAAAATTATTAATATAAATAATTTCATTTATAATTAAGATAAATTTAATAAAACACATCAATACTTATGCATATGACCTAAAAATTTCTTCATTGGTTGCAGCAAAAGTTGATATGACACTTGACTGAGGTCGATCAGTGCTTATCGATTGATATATCCAACTAATCGGGACAGGGACTCTTGATGGTCATTGTCAGGTCAACGAAGACATCCAAGGTGCATTGATAAGCAAGCAGGAATATTTTTAAATCTTAAAAAAAAATGTTTTTTAACGGTGAAAAAAATTTTTAATAACAAAAAAATGCAATATTCATATATTTATGCAGTGAATGAGTGATTGTAAATTTTAAGAGCATCTGAATAAATAAAAAAAAAACGATCTTGAGAAGGATATTTGTATTTTTTTGGTTCTCGGCGCTAATAAAATTTTTTTATTCCACAGTTTGTTGATAGTTTTCTCATTCAAGGAATTTATAAGTTTGTGGAGGAGAGAAAAAAAGTATACAAGTGACTAGAAACCGCGAGTGCAAGGAAAGTCAACACAAAGAATGACTTGTATTTCCTTTCGTTATTCCAATCAGTATCCTTGACGCGCCGTGCAAGGTCAGAAATGACGACAAAGAATCGCGCATATATACCAATCATATATATATAGCTATGCATAATATTTTGCAATTGGATTTATCCTATTGTTGCTTGCGTCCGTTATTTGTCCACTCATTTCCTGCGAAACAAACGGGGTTTTTTTCTTTATATCAATTTTTTTTATCAAGTATAGTTAAATGTTTAAATTTTTTAATTAAACTATAGGGTATACATGTATCCAACAATTCCTCATGTAAAAAAAAGTATTAAAAAATTATTTTTTTATATAATACAAAATTAAAAATAAAATATTTTGTTTTTCAAATATATACATGTATAAGACAATTTTTTTTTTTAACATTTAATGGGGGGGGGGGAAAAAAATTAAAAAAGAAATTGATTTAATGTCCTAACATATGTAATATTTTGTTTTTAAAGAAATAATCGTATTTTCTTGTAAAATTAATGATTTTATTGTTAAAAAATTGTGAAATTTCGATTTTTATTGTTTTAATTAAACTTTCGGTGATGCAACTAATGGTCAAAATTTTTTTCTAACAATTAATTATAATTTATTTGTCTTTGAAAATTATTTTTCAAACATTTTTTTCATACTTTAAAATATGAAAATTGCTTTTTTTTTTTTATAATTAATCAACTTTTAACGAAAAATAAAATTTTATTATCATTGAAAAATAGTAGAAAAATTCTTTTTCCACATTTTAAATCACCTGAAATATAAAAATTAATTTTATTTTCATAATTAATCAAATTCTAAAAAAAAAAAAATTTTTTTATTATCATTAAAAATTCCTTAATTTTAATGAATTCTAATGAAAAAAAAAATTTTTTTCAACTAGCAAACTTATACTGTCAGAGATTTAAGATAAAAATCACTTTCAAAGAATCAGAGCAATGTATAATTTAATTTAGGAAGAATTTTATCGAGCAAGTTAAATTAATGCTATCAGCCTTGGTTGCGTTACTAGAGCGCGATGCAATTTGTATAAAAAGGTCATTCGCACGATCATGATTGTCGGTGGTCGAGTATAGCTAATCCTTATAAAACTGTGATAAACCATATCCACTGCTGCAAAGACAATTCTATTCAAAGAGCCCACGTACAATCATTTCTATATGCATTCCAGAGATGGTTTAAACCGCGACAAGCAAGGTCTGTGCCAATACAAAGCATCAGAGGGAAGAACAGTTATTAGCACTTTGAGAAATTCATGCAAATTTGCGCGTCTTTCGATATATCACATTGTCTGCCAAGTATATTAGTTAAGAAAAATTGACCGACATCACCTTCCTACACATCACTGTATAAATTTACACTCAATTGCACACAAGTATTTAAATAACAAATTAGCAATGCATGCCAGTTGCTATGACCTACCATCACGAAATTAATACATAACTATACTTATAGAAATTTTAACCTTACTCACAACCTTCTTCTATCATAAAAATTTAATTCTCTTCTTTAAAAACCTTTAAAAAAAATTTTTTTAACCGTCAAAATCGAAATATATATAAAAAAATCTCAAATCTATGTAAAAAAAAAACCTTTTTAATACGTCATTTGTCTTTTTTTTACTGAAATTGAGTCAAAATAATCGAAAAATGGTTAAAAAATTATTTAAAAAATACTAAATGCCGATTTTCATTGTCTTAAAAACGAAATTTTTAAAAAAAATCCCTTTTACCAAACGAGAAAATTTTTTTTCAACATTAAAACTAATCTCTCTACAAAAAATCCATAAAAAAATTACTATTTAATAATTCGAGAGTTTATTTTTAGTGTATTAAATTTTTTTTCAAGTGTTAAAACCAAGATATACAAAGACTGATATGATATTTCTTAATGTAAGACCTTAACCTTGCATTCCTATCGCGCAAAAGGACAAAGATAATTTTTTTTTTCTTCTCAACGAAAGTAGAGGAAGGTCTACATTGTGTAACTTTCTAACCGGATGCTTCACAGTGGTATATTATATACATAAATTGTGTAAAGATACAAATGCAGGTCACGGACTGAGCATTAGAACGTCAAACTACTAATTCAAATTTTTTTTCGACACCCTTTTTGTCTGAACATCATCACAGTATTTTATTTATCCATATAGGTGGATATACGCTTTTGACTTTTGTCTTGAACTACAGCGTTTGTGCGACAGGATGGGCGCGGATGCCATCCAAATGATGACGCGTGTATTGAGTTGTCCCTGACATTATTTATGTTTCCCCATAGTCGTATAAAAGCTGATCACCGATACGAATGGAACAGACCGTCACGCGCGTGACGGTCAAAGCCTCCTTGTCTGTTTTTTTTCATATCCTTTGCATTGCCATCCGCTGGTAGACACATTTTTTCGATTCGATACAAAGTACCAGTAGAAAATATTTACAATTCTCAATGTTATTCACGTTTAAAAAATTTTAAATACCTTGCAACACAGAAAAAACCATGTTTTTCAGGTAGGAAAAATTTTTTTCTACTGTCAAACAAGCTTTTAAATGATTTTTTTGTTTTTATTTATTTATATTGATGATACTGGATAAATCTATTGCAAAATGTAAGTGAGAGTTTTGTCTGAATTTCACCGATGACCTCAAAGAAAACCAACGCGAAACGTTCACTTTCCCATTCTAGCATCTGGCACCACGTCCTGGAAATCAGGTCGACTTTAAATCGAGATCTCCCTAGAGAAAGTGAGAGTCTTTGCATGTTGTTCAAAGGGTCAGTAGGTTGTTTGATTATTTTTTTGTTTGTTTTTAATAATAAAAAAGAAATTTTAAAACTAAGTTATATCATGTGACAGACATTAATAAATGTTTTTTACATTAGATAATTAATTTATCCAATTAATCCAAGTTTTAAATAGATTTTTAAATGTCAAATTTAATAATCCTTGAGTTACATGTATGTGTGTAATTTTTATGTGTATATTTAATATATATTATATTTTTTAGAATTAGATGACTGAATTTCTAATTCATGCAACTTTCGCTTTCACAACTGTAGTGAGAGTGTAACTAGTTTTAAACTAGAGCACTAGATTTTATTGTTTTCATAGATTTTCTCTTTTTTATACATGTATACATAAATTCACTTGTTTCTGTTTTAATCTATCTAATTTAAAAAATTTTTATTCTATGTAAATTGAAAAAAATTTTTTATTAAATAAAAAAATTACTTATTTTTTATTCAGAAAATTTTTTATCCTTAAAAAACATAAGGGATTTTTAATTATTGTATAATTTTCATGCTTGAAAATAATTTTTTTCGAATTTTTAAATCATTTTTAAAGGATATTATTCAATGAAAGAGACGAATAAAAATTTTTTTTTCATTAATGTATCAATAACTCTGTAAATACGCGAAATAATGAAAAATATTATTCTTATTAAATGATAGTAAATTAAAATTTCTATAAAAAATATGAAATAGTTTTTCTCAAAATTTTGCCTTGTTTTTGAGATATTTTAAAAATTCAAAAATTCAAAAAAACCGCAATATCTCAAAAATTAAAGGAGATACAGAAAAATTTTATTCTAAATTTTTTTTAGCAAATTTTATTACTAATTATTTTACTTAAATAACATTTTTTCGTATTTCACATATTTACCGAGTTATCGTCTAAAAACTAAAAAAAAAAAATCACAAAAGCTGATTTTCTAGGAAAAATGAATAACCCCAGTTTTAAAACTACTTGTGGTAATATTATCGCGATATAAAGTATATAAATTTTATCATGTATATGTATTAAAAACCTCTGTGACAAAAGATAACGATAGATAACGCATATTAGGTATTTTAGCGACCCTTGACCTCGCAACGGTTAGTTCTGATGTTAGAATATGCTTTTACATGCGAGCAAACTCATCCATTTAAATTTTTGGGTCACGGTCGAATTCTGTATAGCTTATGCAACGCATTATAAAAATACATATCTTATTTTTACTTTCTCATTCCTCGAATAATTCCTAGATAGAAAAAAAATCTAAGCGATTGAAACCCACATTTTTTCCGTCAGTCAATCTGTAAAAACGAAAAATTTATCGACAATAAGTGGTGAAGAAAAACGGTTGACGACGGTATTTCAATTGATTAGCGTAGAATTAATTAATTAAAATAGTTTAATAGACAATTTTTACTCACTGAGCACCCTGACACGTCTGTATTCTCGAAAAACCCGGGAAGAACTGACTAACGCGGTCGAAGCTTCGACAGTATTGATTTTTCAGTGCCTGCTATCTTATTAGTACACGTCAGAGATATCAGAGCAATTATCGATAAAGTATTTTCCCACGAAAACTGACAGTTCTTCCCGAGTTTTCGGTCAGTGCGGACGTACCTCTGTAGTACACGTCAGAGATATCAGAGCAATTATCGATAAAGTATTTTCCCACGAAAACTGACAGTTCTTCCCGAGTTTTCGGTCAGTGCGGACGTACCTCTGGAAGTGCTGTGAGTACAAATTTTTGCATATTACCATTTTGATAATTTTTGCATAGCATTAAAACATATTTTTAAGTAAGATTTTAGTGCTGTGAGTACAAATTTTTGCATATTACCATTTTGATAATTTTTGCATAGCATTAAAACATATTTTTAAGTAAGATTTGAGTGAAATTCCGGGGTTTTTGTCGAAAAAAATGTCATTTATATCGAAAAAAAACGGCGTTTTGCACCGAAAAACTACGAGATTTTCATCACAGAAGACTCCGATTTTATCAAATAAATTTGACTCCGATTTTATTAAAAAAATCCTCTTCTTGACTGATGTGGGAGGGGAATAAAATTGATTTTTTTTGTTTACCTGTATGAAAACAGTGTTTTATATGTTTTTAAATAATTGTTTATACATTAAAACTCGACTGTTCAATGTCGAGTTATACAATAAATGTTATTTTTTATAGCTTTATCTGGAATAAATGATATTGTCCTTGTTCTACAATGTGTCATCACTGAAATAATCAACTATACAAATTGTTAAGTGCATGCTATTATGTATACATGACTTAAAGATCGTTTATATGTGTATAGTCATTGTCAAATCATCACTGTCGCACAATTTTTAACAATTCCAACAGAAAATTCATAATTACTAAAAAAAAATTTTCCCTATAAAAATGTAAATTTATCTCATTTTAAATTAATTCATAAATTTAAATCATATATCAAACTTTAAAAATCAAAAATTCTTAAAAACAAAATTTTTTAACCCTTAAATATAATTTTTAGCAATAAAAAAAAAAAAATAATACAATTTTTTTAGTCAAAAATTGGAATTAAAATTTGATTTAAAAATTATTTTTCGAATAAAAATTTAATAAATTTTTCAATTATTGGTAAATAAAAATTTTTTTTTTTTTTTTCACCCTCTAAATAGTCATTTTAAGGGTTATAAATTTTTTATAACCATTAAAAATTGTTTTTTTTTTTTTTCCCACAATTTCAATTTATTTTCAAGTATATAAAAATTGTAAAATCAAAAAAATAACAATAATCAAGATTTTAATTTTTTTTTTATAATTTTTTCCAATTCTCAAATATTAATTCTTTATTTTTGATTAATAAAAAAATTTATTTTCAATCAATCAATTGATCAATTCAGTGACTGTCGAATTAGTGTCGAAATAAAAAAAATTGAGTAGAGATTATGTAAAGAAAAAAAAAAGGTTATTTCAAAGAACCTACTTACATTCCATTAGGGGAAAAGTCCAACGACTGTAAACAGACTTGAGCCACTTGTTTACAATATATTTCGTGTGTGTTAATTTCAATCGTTACAAGACACACTTTTAAACTCTCTATATCAATAAATTTTATTGCTTTCTTGGGAGTTTTTTTACAGTTGACATTCAAGGGAATTATGCCAATCAACCTTTAACCTATAGAAAAATATAGTAGACAAAAAAAAAAATTGAAATAGTGAATTTCAATAGGCTAATGCACTAATTTCACTTTGTCTCGATGTATCATCTCGTTAAGAGAGGACAACAACACTTTATTATTATTCTTTAATGATGACCCAAAAACCCCGTTTAACTGGTTATACTGTGTGTACATGTATTGCCTACATGACAGAGAAAGTAAAGCGGTAGGGGAAAAAGTGAAAGCTAACATTTCCGGGGTAGTTGTCCGAGCTGGAAAAAGTATACTCTAGTTAATAACTACATTCAATTAGTCATCAATCTTTTAAAAAGTGAAACACACAATAGAAAAACAAAAATTTCTCCTAATAGTTTTCTCTAAATCACAAATACTAACAAAAAAAAAACTACATAAAACATTTATTTTCGCTTTTATTATTACAATAACTCTTTAAATAAGCAAAATATCAAAAAATATTACTCTAAATAAATAATAGAAAATTTAATTTTCTACAAAAAATTAAGAATAACATTTTTTCATATTTTGCTTTATTTTTGAGATATAATTAAAAATAAAAATTTTAATAAAAACAAATATTTCTTAAAAACAAAAAAAAAAAATTGATTAAATATTTTTTCATAAAAAGATTAATTATGTTTTATTTAAATTTAGTAATATTTTTTCTGTTTTTATGTATTTAACGAGTTTTTGCCTATAAAAGTTGATTAAAAATTTTTTTCGGATTTTGTGATTGCTATTTGTACGTGGTTTTTTTCGTTATAAATTGGCCACGTGTGTGTTGGATTTGAAAGCCAAAAATAACCATGTAAAGCAGCGAAAGGAAGAGATCTTGAAAGTAGAACAGGGCCAATAGCCCGCTGACCTCCTGACCCACTTTTCAATCGGCTTGCCTCAACGAAAGTGAAAAGAGACCGTCGTTTATGGCACATCGCTCTCCCCCTGCCTCGCTAAATTTATGACACACAGCAAAAGAAACCGTTAAGTAGTATAGTGACGAATAATTATTTTTTTGTTGCTACAAATTTTCCACTTGTCTGAAGGATCCTTATTATTATAGTTTTATTGAATACATTCGACCTTGTAAGAACCTTTGTCTCAACACTGGTGATGTTATTCATAAGATAATTTCAATAACGTCTACAAAAAAATTTTTAACAGAAATATATTTAAGAAAAAACATTATTTTATATTTATTTTTGCAATTTTTTCATCGTTTTTCATTGAAATGTATTTAAAAAAAAATTTTTTTATTGTTTTTTAAGGTAAATATGATGAGAAAAAAATGTTTTTTTAACGTTTTAAAGCTTGAATGAAAGTATTGCGATGATGAGAATAATGAAAATGATCTAAATCAGTGTTTGAAATGAAAACTACTTTTACTCTTACTCGATATTTTGGCAATCCTATCACGTATAATGACGTTTAAGTTAGCAGGTCGATATTTTACCGTGCTCTCTGCGGTTACACAAGACACAACAACATTTGACCCCTTCTCCTCAACACACTGTCCTCAACTGAAGAAAGTTTTTCAAGCCAGCTATTCACGAGAAATCATCAAATTAAGACAAGATGCTGCGAATTTTTTTTTTTTTTTTTTCCGATTTTATTAAAAAAATCCTCTTCTTGACTGATGTGGGAGGGGAATAAAATTGATTTTTTTTGTTTACCTGTATGAAAACAGTGTTTTATATGTTTTTAAATAATTGTTTATACATTAAAACTCGACTGTTCAATGTCGAGTTATACAATAAATGTTATTTTTTATAGCTTTATCTGGAATAAATGATATTGTCCTTGTTCTACAATGTGTCATCACTGAAATAATCAACTATACAAATTGTTAAGTGCATGCTATTATGTATACATGACTTAAAGATCGTTTATATGTGTATAGTCATTGTCAAATCATCACTGTCGCACAATTTTTAACAATTCCAACAGAAAATTCATAATTACTAAAAAAAAATTTTCCCTATAAAAATGTAAATTTATCTCATTTTAAATTAATTCATAAATTTAAATCATATATCAAACTTTAAAAATCAAAAATTCTTAAAAACAAAATTTTTTAACCCTTAAATATAATTTTTAGCAATAAAAAAAAAAAAATAATACAATTTTTTTAGTCAAAAATTGGAATTAAAATTTGATTTAAAAATTATTTTTCGAATAAAAATTTAATAAATTTTTCAATTATTGGTAAATAAAAATTTTTTTTTTTTTTTTCACCCTCTAAATAGTCATTTTAAGGGTTATAAATTTTTTATAACCATTAAAAATTGTTTTTTTTTTTTTTCCCACAATTTCAATTTATTTTCAAGTATATAAAAATTGTAAAATCAAAAAAATAACAATAATCAAGATTTTAATTTTTTTTTTATAATTTTTTCCAATTCTCAAATATTAATTCTTTATTTTTGATTAATAAAAAAATTTATTTTCAATCAATCAATTGATCAATTCAGTGACTGTCGAATTAGTGTCGAAATAAAAAAAATTGAGTAGAGATTATGTAAAGAAAAAAAAAAGGTTATTTCAAAGAACCTACTTACATTCCATTAGGGGAAAAGTCCAACGACTGTAAACAGACTTGAGCCACTTGTTTACAATATATTTCGTGTGTGTTAATTTCAATCGTTACAAGACACACTTTTAAACTCTCTATATCAATAAATTTTATTGCTTTCTTGGGAGTTTTTTTACAGTTGACATTCAAGGGAATTATGCCAATCAACCTTTAACCTATAGAAAAATATAGTAGACAAAAAAAAAAATTGAAATAGTGAATTTCAATAGGCTAATGCACTAATTTCACTTTGTCTCGATGTATCATCTCGTTAAGAGAGGACAACAACACTTTATTATTATTCTTTAATGATGACCCAAAAACCCCGTTTAACTGGTTATACTGTGTGTACATGTATTGCCTACATGACAGAGAAAGTAAAGCGGTAGGGGAAAAAGTGAAAGCTAACATTTCCGGGGTAGTTGTCCGAGCTGGAAAAAGTATACTCTAGTTAATAACTACATTCAATTAGTCATCAATCTTTTAAAAAGTGAAACACACAATAGAAAAACAAAAATTTCTCCTAATAGTTTTCTCTAAATCACAAATACTAACAAAAAAAAAACTACATAAAACATTTATTTTCGCTTTTATTATTACAATAACTCTTTAAATAAGCAAAATATCAAAAAATATTACTCTAAATAAATAATAGAAAATTTAATTTTCTACAAAAAATTAAGAATAACATTTTTTCATATTTTGCTTTATTTTTGAGATATAATTAAAAATAAAAATTTTAATAAAAACAAATATTTCTTAAAAACAAAAAAAAAAAATTGATTAAATATTTTTTCATAAAAAGATTAATTATGTTTTATTTAAATTTAGTAATATTTTTTCTGTTTTTATGTATTTAACGAGTTTTTGCCTATAAAAGTTGATTAAAAATTTTTTTCGGATTTTGTGATTGCTATTTGTACGTGGTTTTTTTCGTTATAAATTGGCCACGTGTGTGTTGGATTTGAAAGCCAAAAATAACCATGTAAAGCAGCGAAAGGAAGAGATCTTGAAAGTAGAACAGGGCCAATAGCCCGCTGACCTCCTGACCCACTTTTCAATCGGCTTGCCTCAACGAAAGTGAAAAGAGACCGTCGTTTATGGCACATCGCTCTCCCCCTGCCTCGCTAAATTTATGACACACAGCAAAAGAAACCGTTAAGTAGTATAGTGACGAATAATTATTTTTTTGTTGCTACAAATTTTCCACTTGTCTGAAGGATCCTTATTATTATAGTTTTATTGAATACATTCGACCTTGTAAGAACCTTTGTCTCAACACTGGTGATGTTATTCATAAGATAATTTCAATAACGTCTACAAAAAAATTTTTAACAGAAATATATTTAAGAAAAAACATTATTTTATATTTATTTTTGCAATTTTTTCATCGTTTTTCATTGAAATGTATTTAAAAAAAAATTTTTTTATTGTTTTTTAAGGTAAATATGATGAGAAAAAAATGTTTTTTTAACGTTTTAAAGCTTGAATGAAAGTATTGCGATGATGAGAATAATGAAAATGATCTAAATCAGTGTTTGAAATGAAAACTACTTTTACTCTTACTCGATATTTTGGCAATCCTATCACGTATAATGACGTTTAAGTTAGCAGGTCGATATTTTACCGTGCTCTCTGCGGTTACACAAGACACAACAACATTTGACCCCTTCTCCTCAACACACTGTCCTCAACTGAAGAAAGTTTTTCAAGCCAGCTATTCACGAGAAATCATCAAATTAAGACAAGATGCTGCGAATTTTTTTTTTTTTTTTCAATTTTATCTCGATTCTAACTTTTTTTTTCTTCTTCAAACTTCTACAAACATCTTTAAATCATTAATCACAAAAAAAAAAAAACCAACTTAACTACTTTACTAATTTTTTTTTAGATGTTAAAAAAAAAAAATTAATTAATATCCACAAGTCAGAAATTTTGAATATTACATTTAAAAATACCGAAAAATCATTTATAAAAATATCAAAAATTTCAAAATCTTTAAAATAAAAAGTATTAAAAATTTTTCAACTTATTTTAGTCCAAAGAAAATTAAAATAACTTTAAAATTCAAATGTTAAAAATCCATTTTTTTTTTTTTTTCACAACCTCAATAAAAAAAAATATGAAAAATTCCATTTAAAAAATTCTTCAATAACAGAAAAAAAAAATAAAGTTATTTTCAATCAAAACTATTTTTCTTTTAGGGCGTTTAGACCGAATAACATGTAATAAAACGTGTGTATCGAGTGTGGACGACATTGAATTATAAACAACACATATATAAATACAAATGTGACCCACGTGATTCACATGTATGTCTGATGTACCTATTAATAACGCCTAAATGCGGAACTGTATAGCCTTGAAACACGGGAAATCTAGATGTATATTAATATTCCAGGAAGTGAATATAAATCTGCAGACGGTAACAACGACCTTTTCCAACTAATCATCATCAAAAGCTAAACAAAAGAAATATTTTTTATCAAAAAAAAAAAAATACTACACAGCAATAAATTAAAAAATCATAATTTTCATTCACTCGCATAAAATATCCAATGAGAAAAATAATTTTTAATCAATAAATAAAGTACCTTTTATACCTGATTAATTGTATATACGTATAAGGTGAGCGATTTGCAAGACTACTCTTTTGCGTCAACATGCAAAGTTTCATTATGCAAGTGTTTTGGCAGTGAAATACCTCAATAGCGGATAATATTACTTCCTTGTTGTACTCGGCACACCGAAGGCCGCCTATAATTCACGTGGCAATTGCACTGCCCAGCAAAGCTTACATATTGATGTAATATACCATTATCAGCATCATCATAATCATATTCACTCAACAAGTGTCCTCGTATTGCAATAAAAAAACCAAAAGTATCAAAAAAAATTGCGAAAAAACCCGAAAAATATATTTTATTTTGTTAAATCAAACGTAGAAAACTACAAAAAACCTATTATACCCCATTTTAAACACTTAAAAAATAAATTTTAATTTATTTTTATATTCAAATAATTATTTAAACACTTAAATAAGAAGAAAAAAAATTTTTTATCGAGTTAAAATAATAAATTTGTATTTTTTTTTTCATTCTTCCTCATTTTGGAAATTCATAAATTGTTTTATCTTTTCAACACATATTGCTAAATAATTGAGTATATTATCTCAATTGCACATATATTTATGTATATTATACGCTTATGTTCTTGAATAAAAAAAAATAAAGAAAAAATTCTTGACAAGGCTGCAATGAATGCCAAGGTCACTACGTTCACGTAAATCGCATAGTAGTAAATATAAACTTTGATTGACGGCCGTGTATTCAATAAAGATTGATGATTAATTTAATTTAAACAATTTCTAAGACATACAAGTTAATTTGCATCGGAAATTCGCACTAAAAAAAAAGCAAAAGTAAGAATTTAATTTTTTTTTCAATCAATAAAACATGAAATATGTTACATTAAGCATTGTATAAATTTTTTTTTATAAGTAAAATTAATAATTATAGGGATTTTAGTTTGTAATGAATTTTAAATAACATCAGGATAAATAAATTTTTGTTTTTTGAATATTTAATTTACTATTTTAAAAGTGATAAAAAATGTATTTATTAATATATATATATTGATAAGGTGAATGTGTTGACATGATTTCAAATCGATTGTTGTGACGTCAGTAGATCGTGAGATGAAGTTCAAGGTTTGTGTGCTTGAATGCACAGCCCACGCGGACGCGGAAAATAGAAAGAGGGCAAATGGATTTTCCCGGACGTAAAGGTATATATGATAAAAGCATCACTAACTTGAAAATAACACCTTCCACTTCTAAAACTAAATTTTTTTTTTATCCCTCAATAAATTTCAACCACAAAACTTTTATAAAAGCTATAAGTATTCAACCAAAAAAAAATTTATTCAATCATAATTGTCTCTAAAAAAAAATTTTAAGAGCAAAAAAAATTTAACTCTTTTTCTAGAATTAAAAGAAAAAAATAGAAAATAATTTACGATAATTAATTTTAGGGGTAGAAACTGATGTAGGGATCTATAAAGGGTGAAATTGATATTTAAAAAAATTAATTTGAGATGTTAATAAATTTTTCAAGATAAAAACAATTGAAAAAAAAAAAAAAAAATTTTATTCAATTAATTCGCAATGAAAAAACAAAAAATTTTTAAGCATTTGAATTTTTTAATGAGAGTAAAAAATTCAAACTCTTTTTATAAAATTGAAAAAATAAGTTTAAATAATTTTTTAGAGGGTGTATAGGGGTGGAATTGATGTTTAGAGGAATTAATTTGAGATGTTGATGAATTTTTCGAGAATAGGAACAGCATCAACAGACAAATATGACCTCCAGAAATCCTAGCGTGACCTTGAACCTGCCCGCACCCCCGGAGAATAAACTATATATGATGGCTGTAGATCCCCACCACCACCTGAGCTAGTTTCTGCACCAATACATCCTGGATTCACCAATGAGAGTGTCCCCTTGTTCTCGACGACCTGACTCTCCCTCATCCCCCATCGAAAATCTCCAACGAATTCATCCCACATACGAATATTATTTTCACCCCCGCCAACGCGCACTCACAGTTAATCTGCCAAGCTCAAAACTGACCTAGACAAAAATTCACATTTCGAAATATTGATCTTATTACACTTGCCAATTGTCTGCTTAAATATTGCACGTCCTCTAATGACCCCATTGAAACAATAAAAAAATCAAGGTCACCGGAAATTAAAGAAAAATCTGTCCAAATACCTAACTACACTGAATTAGATTTTTTAAAATAAAAAAAATAACAAAAAAACGAAAAAGAAATTTTTTTTTATCAAATTTTCTAAAAAGCTCTGAAAATTGTGGTATTTTTATGATTTTTTCAGTTTTTTAACGATAACTCAGTAACTAAGCAAGATAATGAAAAATATTATAGAAAGTAAATGATTGAGGCTAAAATTTCCTACAAAAAATGTCTATCAAATTTTTTTATAATTCTCATAGTTTTTTAAATATTTTGATTTTTTTGAAATTTTAATTTTTCAAAATATCTCAATACCAACTAAAAATTTCAAAAAAGTTTATTCTAAATTTTTTATAGGAAATTACTTTTTCTATCTTTTACTTCCTATAGTATTTTTTGCTATCTTGTTTATTTAACAAGTTATCGCCAAAAAACTGAGAAAATTACAAAAACTCGGAGATTTCCAAGGGTATATCCATTTGGAAATTTATTGTTAAAAACTAACTCAACTTGAAATAACAAAAAATAATTTCTTGTCTGACCCAACATAAGGTTATACTACTGCAAATTCCAGAAAAATGCATCTCTAGTAAAAAAAGTTTGTTAATTTTTTTTGTTGTTATTCATTTCAAATGAAAATTTTTTTTTTTTTTCAATTTATCGTTATAATGGCGTGATATTGCAGGTGTTAATAATTTTTTCCCGCCATTTTGCGACCGATTTTTTCACCTATCCGATCGCGCTACATTATCAACGATGAATATGATTTAGTGCGTCCACGTTTATGATATTTGAATTGATTTCACTGTTTTGGAATAACGAGAAGAAAAATATTAGGTTAATTAAATTCTTTGAAAGAAACTGATGCACGACAATGCATTTCCTCTTGCTCCTAACCTCGCGCGAGAGGATACGTATAGCACAAGAGTTTGCCCATGACCGGTAAAGACCTTGGCCATGGCGCATCAACACGCAAGCGTCAATGCGCGCGCAAATCGTCGATGGCATCGTACAATCTCGCTGCATGTACATATAGATAATAATTCCACAAGTAGAAGTCGGTGCAGCGTGTGTGTATATTGCGAATACGTCGACTGCGCTCTAGATCGTCGGCCTTGACCTTACCAACTCGCCCCCAGGGTCCATATACTGCTGCACTTGGCCCGGTCGAAGGCCGCCTGCACTTGAAAATAAACTTGTCGTTCAATTTCAACGGATTGTCGATGACCCTTGTCTCAACACCGAATTCAGCTAATCGACGTTTACAAACACGTTTATACATAATTTCCTCTGGAAATCTTGAAAAAATAACAAAATTATTTCACTCAAAGAGCAAAAAATTCGACAATTAAAATATTTAACATGAAAAAAAATCCTTTAGATTTTTTTTAACTGTTTTAAACCCCTAAAAATCATTTTTTTTTTATCGAAAATTTTCTCTAGGAAAATTTACTGAATTAATTGAACTGATTTAGAGGAGAAAAAATTTTTTTTATAATTAAATTCGAATTTTTAACGCATAAAAAAAATTTTAACAATTTATAAAATTATTAAAAAAAATTTTTTAATTGTTTAATATTAATTAAAAATTCGGAAAAATTAAAAAATAAAAGTTAAGAATTTTTTTCCTATCGATAAATATCAATAATAGTTGATTTACCGTTAGAATTAAGTAATTTTTGAGTATATACTAACATTTTTAACAATATTTAATTATTATTTATAATTCTCATCTGAAAAAAAAAATTATTAACAAAAAAATCAGAGCAATCTCATTATTTATAATTTATATTATGCAAATATTAATTAATGACGTTGGAATTCCACTGCAAATAATCATCTGGAATGTTTTGAATTATTCAATTTCTTAGTTGATTTAATAAATAATTAAAAACAATTAATCCAACATTAGAAAATTTTCGATGATGAAATAAAAAAAAAAGTTGCATGGATTTAAATATTTTATCAATTAATAATCTAATTATCAAAGATGCATGATTTAAATTTTAAATAATTTTTCCATTTTTCTTATTAATGTTAAAAATTTTTTTTATTTGAGAATATCTAGCTTATATTGTAACATTTTGAAATATTAAATACAATTTTCAAGTAATAAAAAAGTAAATAATTATGATTGGAAAAAATCGTTAAAAATTTTGTTTAATCATATATCGTTAATAAATCAAGAAAAAAAATTTTTATTTCCTCTGTTTTAACATTTATCGCAGTTGATAAATAATGATAATGTTTTTTTTTCTTAAATGACAGGTAATATAATAGCATTATCTTGCAGAAATAGCGTGCTATCAGCTATATATGAGTATCAAGCGAATTTTCCGATGAGTAAAAGTCAGCATAACCTTGGCCTTGACATCAGCGCGTCCCGACACTACGCAGTTGCATCAGCAGCGGGAATCACGCGGCGACAGTGACGGGTGTGATAGGACATACAGTGCATCGCCGGACAGGTGGGCGGTATCACAGATCACGCGGTCATTTCAACGCTTTCCACTCATCTATAAAAAAATTAATCCAATTTCTCCCCATAAAAAAAAAACATTTCTCAATCATATTTCACCTCCCAAAAAAAAATTCCACTCTACACTACATTTTTAATTACAAAAAAAAAAAAAAAAAAAATTTTTTCTGCTCAATTGTTCTTATCCTTTATTTTTATTAATGAAAAATCATTAAAACAAAAAAAAATTGAATTGTAAAAATGAAAAACTAGTTTAAGAATTTTTTTACATTATTTTTAACTCATTTTATAAATAAATATTTATTTAAAACAAATTTATTTTAAATAGAAAAAAATTTTTTCTTTTCAAAATTTAAGGGAACATTTTTGTGTATTTTATTGCACATGAGGAATGCATAAACATGTGACGCTATACGTTTAATGTATCTCTTTGACTTACGTGGCCTTGATTCGTACCATGTAACATGTGATAAGTCAAAGTGCAAGGTAATCACGTTATATTCAGTAAAATAGAATATAAGATTTTTTTGTTCCTTTGATATTTTGCGTCATTAAAAAAAAAAAACAATTGATCGTAGGATTGTATATAAGTATATTTCGTGTTTGCTATAGGATAAAAATATATTTTTTTTTCGCCAAGGACATTTCTATGGATCGAATAGGTCACGCAAATTCATCTCTATATATCTGCAGAATTGGCTGGTCAACTTGAGGAGTTAATAGACTCGTAGTTAGAGAATTAAGCAAAGCCAAATCATAAAATAGTCAATTTAATTCGCTTAATATATCAGTCTTACGTTTAAATGAGATACAAAATCATTTTTGGCAAAATCCTGATGCTATTTATTATTTTGACAAACGTATACAGACGCGTCAGTTTGCACATAATCTACAATAATATTTTTTACAAATTAATCCTTCACTTAAACATACATTTTTTCTATTGTTCCACGCGGTTTTAAGTTTTTTAAGCATCGAAATATTATTTTTCATTGTAAAAACATCTAAAATAAAGCAAATACGCAGTTTGAGGGTTGTACATGAACTGAAATCGAGTTTTTTTTACAACAAATGTCAATAATACTTGATTTTTTCACTCTAGTGCTGCCAGTAAGTGTCGAAAGATTCCGTAAAAAAATGTGGTATTTTACGCACTAGTGAAAAAAAACGCACTTTCGCGCCACGGATAACAGTAGTGAAAAAATGGGCACTTTACGGTACTTAGCTCAAAAGTGTAAAAAAACGAGATTTATAGGCATATATTGGAAAAAAAATTTTTTAATAAACATTTAATTTTCGTTTATAAGAGAAAAAACGAAATTTTTTCGATACCCCTAGCGCCATCTTGATTTAAAACCCTCCAAAATGGATATATTCTTATTTCTTTGCCGATATAATGTTTCAGTCGATACTTAAAAAAAATAGATCACATAAAATAAATGTCTGACTTACCGACCGCGGTGGGTAAATAGAATCCAAGGAAAAATGGCGGAGGCATTCCGTGTACCGAAACGGGACAACGGAAACGCAGTGTTATTCCGTCATTAAAGTTCCGAAATCCGGAACAGACGATTGCTCTGCTGCAGGATATATGTAAAATTTTGATAAAAATCAATTATTTGGATTAATTTTCATCGATGGATTCATTTTCACCTGTAAGTACGGCAAAAAATCAATAATTAAAAAATCACACACAATCCATCACGAGCCTTTGAGAATTCGCATAAAATATGATAACCCCAAAACAAATTCTTAAGTTATTAAAAAAAATTACTTATCCACGTGATTTATAAATAAATGATTTATTTCACAGCACAAAACGTCATGCAGTTATTGTGGCACGAGTTTAAAGCTAAAGGATGTGTTTCAGCATCCCTGTTTAGCATCCATCGACCCGAATTTTCAGATATTGAGTATGACAAATAGTGGTGTCCTGTCGATAATAAGTAAGTTTAAAAATAATAACATTTTTATCAACTTGTATATTTAAAACCGAATTTTTTTGCAGACAAATCAGAGGAGGGTCAAGACAAAACGCTTATTGTCAATCGTGAATCAAGTCCTGAGGATAATTCCGATACAGAAACTAGATTGAAAAATCCGTCAAATAGTGAAGTAACTCGGGCAAATTTGGATGAACTTCTTATAACTTATGTACACGAGAGACGACCGCTTTGGGATCGTCGTTTACCCACAGGTTCACGATCTAGAGAGAAGAAAAATATTCTCTGGGCTGAAGTGAGCGAAAAATTAAATGGTATTAATTTATTATTTAATTAAATTCATTGGTTATTAAATTATTTATAAATATTTTCATCTATTATAGGTATTTTAACGGCTTATACTGCTGAAAAACGATGGATAGATCTGCGTGATAATTTTCGAAAAGCTTACAATAAACATATAATGAGAATTCGTGAATTTCGTAGAGAAGGTGGTAAATTAAAGGATCTTGAAGAAGTTTTAAAACCAACATTTAAATATTATGAACAAATGAGCTTTTTAACAAAACTCTACAAATTTTCTGAGTAATACTTTTTTTTTCTAGAGTAATTTTAGTGTTTTTTAGGTATAAAAAATTAATTTTTGATTTTTTTTCGTAGATTAGAGGATCCATTTTCTCTTCGACGACAAACAAAATCTCATTTTACTGATATTGATCATTGGAGTGATGATTCTAGCTTGAATTTGGGTGAGGATGAAGAGTATTTAGATAAAAGTCATGCCTCAACATCGAAATCCTCTCGAAAACGTAGAAATTCAGGTGATGGAACTTACAGTTCGACTTCGGCAGACGAAAAACCAACAGATACTGAAGAACGTCAGAGTAAGTTGTCAATTGAATGTCTATTTGACATTTTTATTTATTTATTTTTTTTATATCTGCTACAGGAACCAAAGCTCTTATGTCTGCTGCTTTGAAGCGCAGACTTATGGAATTTGTCGCCAAACCTCCACCATTTCTCACTGCAACCGATGCGTTTGCTCTTCGGTTGTCTGATGGCCTGAAAAAATTACCCTACAAGCTACGATCTCCATTGGAATTTCAAATGTTTCAATTATTGCAAAATGCCGAGGCTGAGTATAATCGTGAACTAGAAAACTCGTGAAAAAAAAAAACATTTTTCGTTATTAAATTTTTCTAATTATAAAAAATAATGTTAAATTTTATCCTTTTGACGAGAAAAAAAAAAGAATTTCATTAAAATAATAAAAAAAAAACGAAAAAAATTTCAATCTAAATTTCGTCTGATAATTTTTTAACTTAATACAACACTTAAAAACAATTTATTTCACATTTAATACAAGATTTGATTGACTATTTAATTTCTCAACTGCACATATGACGTGTCAAACCAAAAAAAAATTCCATAAAATAAAAAATTTTACACCTAATGATTGCTGTTATTTTTTTTTTTTTTTCACGGAATTTTGTGTCGAGGAAACCAAAAAGTCGATGATTTATAATCAAAATATATTTAAATTGGAAAAACTCTCACTATTTTAATTACTAGCGAAAGATAGATAATTTATTACGTGAACCAGGCATACGTCCCTGATTGTCGACTAATCCTGCTTGAATATCCGCAAGGGATGGAATTCCCCGTACTTCACCACGTGCAGCAACACTCGGGGGTGACTTGAGCAATCGGCGAGCAACTCTTTGAATATCACTTTGCGAGATATTGTCTGAAAAAAAATATTTTCATCATTCAAAGATACCAAAAAAAATAATAAAATCGAGAAAATTTAGTTACCAATAGCTTGGATGTAATATTCAGGTCGTTTTCGTGATCCAGTAGCTAAAACCTGTCGTCCAATGTCCTCAAAAACAACTGGCCTCTGTTCCAAATTCATTAAAAGCATTGATTGCAGTTGTTTTTTCGCACGCTAAAAGAATTTCGTCGTTAAAAAAACTATTTTAATCGTTTAAAATGAATAAAACTACCGATAATTCGCTGTCGGTCATATTTCCAGCCATATTAGTGAGCTCTTTCACGATCACACTTATCATTTCCTTCATGTGAGACGGCGTAGAGGATGCGTGAATGCAGAAAAGTCCTGTATCGCGATACGCATGATTATAAGCCGTTGCATTGGCTAACCAGTGATATCTAGAAGCAAAAAATCATTGAAAATTGTTAGTTTTCATTAATATAATAGTGCGAATAATTTTTCTAACGACTCTGTTCATTTTCTAGGACTCAAAGTGTCGCGATAAAAAGTTTTTCTGCCGACCTATTGAGCACATTGGTGTACAGGCGAGTGTACATGCCCTTGCCAGGGCCTCCAGCGCTGAAACTGCCACCGCCACCCATCATCATATTCAGTACACACATCGCGATAAAGTCGGGATCTTGGTGCGAGCAGCCCTCGAGGCCCACGACCACGTGCGACAGCTCGGGAAGTCCACTGGGCCCCGCGTATACCGGAACATTACACTCATCGATGATGAGTCCACCCGTGTACTGAGCCACAGACTCATCCACGCACTCCATGTCCTTATTTACAGACGTTCCTTGAAGCTCCTCTGCCCAAATCGGCTGCTCGTTCACGAAATACCTGAAAATTTTCAATATTTCTCATGAAAAAACCATTTTCCAACGGACGAATATCAATTGGAATCTTTTTTTACTTCTCTACAGAGTTGACTAGATCATCGTGATTGATTCCAACACCTGCAACGACCATTCGCGATGGTGTGTAGTGACTTTTCAAGTACGTAAACAACATTTGTCGATCAATTTTCGGGATATTTTCCGCTGGACAGATTTTTGGAAGACCCAGTGTGTTGTCTCGATATGCAGCCTGAAAAAACAAAGAGTTTTGGACGTTTTAATTGAGAAATTTATGGAAAAATTGTGATTTTACCGCGTGAATCATGTCGAAGAGTAGCAATTCTTGCTCAGGTCGAGTCATTAAATTTTCCAATTCAAATTGGATCGTTTGCCGGGCTATATCTAACTCCTCGTCACTAATTTTAGGTCGCAGGACTATATCTCCAAGGACTTTTGTCACTGTATCTAATCCATTTCGTTCGGCTGAGGCTGCATAGACAAAAGTGTCCCTTGCTGACTGGCAATCACAAATTCCCCCGTGTGTTTCCAGCGTTGAAAGTATCTCATCCTTACTTTCATAATTTTTTGTAGACTAAAAATAGTTGGGTTAGTTTGTTTTTTATAAATAGATAAAATAATTTTACTTACGTTAAACGCTAGTTTTTCGAGAAAATGAGAAATTCCACTGGGATAAGCCACCTCATACCTTGGCCCGGAGTCAATCAACACTAGAAAATTTTGTTTTTATGAACGAAAAAAATATTTTAAATTATGTTTAATAATTTTTTAACTTACCCCCGATTGTACAAAATTGTCCAAATCTATTTTCTGACGCAACTCGAAGACCATTTGACAAAGTTGTGATTTGTGTTGTTTGATTTTCCTCTTTTGCGCTAGAATAAATGGCTTTTGGTAGATTTACTATTGGTTCTGATAGTGCTGGATATCCAGTGACGCTCTCGTGTATTTTTGATGATATATTTTCCGAAAAACAGCATTTTTGTAGAAAATTGAAATAATTTTTGGATACTCTGTAATCATTTTTTTTTTTTGAGGTTAGGATGTTTTTTATTTTTAAATAACACTGTAATTAATTAAAATTTTACCTTGGATTTATAATTGCACTACAGTGAGTTTGAGGTATTTTAAACAACATTTTTTTATGTCTGTCAAATGTGTACTAGAGAATAAAAAATATTTTTGGCTAAAAACTTGCAGCAACACACCAATGCGCGACAAAGGGTGTATTTTCATGCAGCATTCTTGACGCTGTCGTCAGACGTGCTCGGAAACGCTCAAGAGTGCCTATAGTTGAGCAGTCAGCGGTTCTCAGAATTATTATTAATGTATGCAGCTAAAGATATATGTCAAGAAGTTATATGCTGCCCTTATACAACAGATTTTATGTGATATAACAATTAATTTACTTCATTTAAGCAATGACTCAACGCTTGAATAACAAAAAAAGGTTTTTTTTTAAATTCAGTTTTTAGGAAATTGTGGCTACGGATCGATAGTTACAGAAAATTCTATCCCACGTTTTTTATAGGAAATTTAATTTTCTACAATTTATGTAGAATACGTTTTTGCGATATCTTGCGTATTTACCGAGTTATCATGAAAAAACTCGGATCAACGTCGAATTCAACAAGAACGCAGATGCAAGGACACCACACACACAAAAACGCCGCCGTGTATATACAATGTATCATTGACGCCAGAGAGTAATGATGCGCAAGTAGGTTTTGAAAAAATGTAACACTTTGATTATTTAATTAAAAAAATCGTGAATATCTTCTAAAATTTATTTTTCATACAGAAAGTGTTTTTATCAATTTTATAAAAACAAAAATTTTCTATTCAACGTCAATTTATTGGCACGTAACTGAACTGAAAAAAACATAACCTCAAATTTTGCTTATACAACTGTAAATTGTTAATAATCTCTCTACATACTGTGGGGAAAATCTTAGACGTATAGATCCAAAAATCTTGATATATGTTTTAATCCAAACATTATTCAATTGTATGGATGTTTATGGCATTAATTAAAAAAATCATGAATTACTACGCAGTAGCCAAAGGCCGAAATGTTGGAGTTTATCGCTCTTGGTAAGTAATTCTAACATTTGCCAACATTGTCTTGAAAATTGAATTATTTATCGAGTGTTTTTCATCTTAATTAGGGATGAATGCAAGGCCCAAGTAGATAAATTCAATGGTGCAGTATTTAAAAAATTTAGCTCTCTCCGTGAAGCTCTAAATTTCATCACAGTACGTGGCAATTCATCAGGATACTCTTTCTACAAGTCCAGAGAAAATTATCAACCCTATCGCAAGCCATCGAACTACTACTCCTCATTTTTAGGGTAATAATCAACTTTAATCCCTGTTTTTTTCGACTATTAACAGTAAATTCATATATTTCAGTTCTACATGGCACTACACCAGATTGAAATCCTATTCTCAAGATTCTAACAGCTCTACAAGCTCGAAATCCTCCGTGGAATCATCTCACTTAAGCTCAAGTTCATCAAATACTTCTCAAACAGCAGATAAAGTATGTTGGAGCAATGAAAATTCCGTTTTTAGTTTATAAATAAGAGTTTAAAATTTTTTTTAGGGCTACAAAGTGAATTCTGAGGGTCGTGTTGAGATTTATACAGATGGTGCTTGCTCGTCCAATGGTCAGCAAGGTGCTAAAGCTGGTCTTGGAGTTTATTTTGGTGACAATCATCCCGAGTATGAAAATAATCATATTTTCCGTGAGAAAAAAATACTTTTCACCTTCTAAAGATAATGAAATATTATTTTCTTGATATAGCAATGTTTCCAAGGCCGTTCGAGGTCGTGCAACAAATAATAACGCCGAAATCCAGGCTGTTACTGAAGCAGCAAGGGCCGCAAAGCGTCGAGGCTTGAGCAAGGTGCAAATAAACACAGATTCGCAATTTTTGATCAATTGTGCGACTAAATGGATGCCCGGGTGGAAGGCTAAGGGCTGGCAAACTGCGAGTAAAAAGCCTGTCATCAATAAAGAGGAGTTGATCGAGATGGAGGAGGCTTTGGCTTCGCTCGACTACAAATTCGTAAGATTTTTCACTTTCATTACAGTTGAAAACTCGCAAAAATCATTTTTTAACTGCGAATCAACTTATTTTTAATGTTCAGCCGGCTTTTAGATTCGATTTCAGCTGCAATTCTCTATAAAATCACTTGAAATCGATCATAATCGCATTGTTTACTACTAAAGCTGTATAAATTAGAAAACTTTTACAACAAAAACAACAAAAGATGTGCTCTATGGTTGTTACTATGTGTTTTTTTTTTACAGAACTATGTGCCAGGTCACGCGGGCGTGCATGGAAACGAAATGGCAGATAAGTTAGCTCGTGCTGGAGCAGAAAAATAATTTATAAACTCTCATTTTACATTTGATGCTTCATTATTATCGACAACATTTCCTTGATTTTTTTTTCCATTCTAATTTTTTTTGTATAAGTAACGATTGTGCTATAAAAAATATATTTTTAAATTATTTATTTGTTTACGCCAAACACTTGAAAATTATCGGTAAGTGTGAGTACCTAAAAAAACTTATCAACTAAGTAAAAAAAAAAATATTTTGGACAAAGCTGTTGACACACGTGTGACTGGAGTTTTAAGCTAAAAAACAAACTAAAATACCGGTAATTTTACGCATTATAAATCCAAAAATGTTAATATTTTATGATTCCATTGTGAGAAATTATTAAAAAAAATTTTTCAGTGAAATTCTCATTTGATTTTAAGTTGAATCTAACCTCAAAATGGTCAGATTTAAACATCGATATATAACAATTGAAGTATCACCAGACAAGGATAAGGGATTGTTATTGAAAAAATGGGCGTTAAACAATGCGGTTGTTCAAGCCGTTAAAATATTGTATGGAGAATACGGTGCAGCTGCGTTGGGTTCAGGATTTTATGGTAAGAATAAATAAAATCAATGGAATAATCATAAAATCAATTTAATTTTTATATCATTTTAGCACAATACTATAATCCAAATACAAAAATAGCTCTGATAAAGTGTCGACATGGGCCTCATAATTTTTTAATTCGAGGCATCCCAACAATCACGGAAATTGCCGGGCAAAGAGTGTCAATAAAAATTCTTTATATCGGTGCTACGATCAAACACTGTCTACTGAATGTTCAGGTAAGTTGCTTATTAATGATCGAAAAAAATACACTCTTGTTTATAAAATTAATTGAACTTGATTATACAAAATTTCAGAGGTATCAACGCGGCAAGTTGGAGTCGGTCTGGAAAAATTTGAAAAATCATCAGGAAAAACAAAGTATGCTTACTTCTCTAATGGCTAGTGCATTGGCAATGAAAAATGCTCTCGATAAATAAAATCCTAATAATTAAAGTACTCCCGCAAATTTTCAGTCGGTAAAAAAGTTTCCAGCAAGCAGGGATGAGAAAGTAAAGAGGGAACCTTTCGTCCTCGTGATTATCTATGAGCGCTAGAAGCTTAATTTAGCAGCTACATATATAAATACACATGCATATGTATACAATACATGAATATGTGTTGGTCTTTTACACACACAGAGCAAGATTCGAGTCGCTGCAATCGTTCCGGCTCCAGTTGTTCCGCACTAATCGCCTTTTCCGCTGTTTTACGATCATTGTTATCTAAATAATAAGCCCAACATTACTTTTATTATTCATAAATAGTATACTTTATGCATGAAAATCTTTGTGTGACAAATTTTTCAACAGTGTGTGCAAGTAATTTGTGTGAGTAAAACCGAGCGAATGTGCTCGGTAATTCTATGCGAATCAAAGTGGAACTTGGATCCAGAGGGATCCGGTATGTCTGCCATGGAATTGTCTCAAAATCATATTCAGGTAAAAATAGACATTAAATATTACAATAACTAATAAATATTTCTATTCACTAAAATCTACTTTTCACCCTGAAAACAGTCCATCAGACGTTGCGCGCACGATAGCGCTTTATTGATCCAATTGTTTAAATTTTATATAAAATATCCACCTAATTCCAATTAATTTTTTACACAACATCCACAATATAATCGTCCATAACATTCAACAAAAATTAACCATTTCAGAAAGATCGCAGAGAAATTTCCATTTTTTTTCTTTCGCCTCGAGTCGAAAATTTTTCATCATCAGCTATTCTGAGATGAGAAAAATTACTTGAGGGTGACAAATAAAAATGAGATGGGTAAACGATGTTTCCCCCCAGGATTGCAGGCCATCTGGACATATTGCCACGTGAAAACAAATAAAATCACGAAATGTATACACACAAATCTGCCCCAAGTGCAGAGACGAAAGTTTTTGTGATTGTGTCGAAGGCTCATCTGTTTCAAATTTATTTAACCAAAAGCATTGCTTGCAGAATGTGTATTGCCTGTGTGGAACGCATGCTATTTATCCCAAGCTCTCTGCTTGCTTGGGATAAATTTACTCTCTCTCAGTACGTCTATCGTTAATTTTCTCATTTCTTGACACACAAATATTTATACACTAACGATAAAATATTTTTAGATAATAAATACTTTTATTTACAAAAATACAATTCCACTCACAGCCTTTTGTTTTCAGAAAAAACTACTTTTTACCCTTCAATCGGGCCTATGGATGGATACTGGAATTTTTTTCGTCGTCACATTGAGTCGCACAGTTCGTGCGATACCAATTCCAGTTTTACTCTCGATTATCCGATGAAATTTCCGTCCAATCGTTCGGTCGCTCATGGTTTTTTGCGACACCTGACCACCCTCACCGACAAAACGAACCCTTGAGATGCAGCCGTCGTTCAGGACGACTCGTCCTCCATCGCCGTGACACTCGATCTTCCCAGAATTCTTGCCGAATACTTCCAGTTGATTTCCATCGCCAATCATCCTGATTTGACCGTGATTATCGCCGATCTTCAGGCGACAACCATCCCCACGGATTTCCAGGGTGCGATAATTCGTGTTTAGCTCGAGTTTAAGCCCATCGCCGTGGATTATTCCCACCGGGTGACCCGGTGTAACTTCCTGCCAATTTATCCGCACTTTCGAGTTATTCATCCTTTCAGGCGCTCTCAAGGCCTCGCGATTTAAGTGCCTTCTTCAGAGTGAATTCACTGTCTATTGCACGCTTTCAATTATTTGCTTCCGGGTATGGCGAGCTGGTATAGGTGCCCCAGCCAGTCTGAAGCGTGCGAACTTATTCCAACTAATATAAGAGCCACTTGGTCTCGTGATTCAGTCACTCGCCTCACGGCCAATCAGCAATCATTCTCAACGGTTATTCCCCTGTTTGTATCGCAGATATACTTGTAGACTGCGTGCTGTCAATTAAATCACCATCTCCCACCAATTTTGTCTCCCTCTTTTTGCACTATTACGTTACACCGATTTTTTACTGCTGCAGAATTAATCACGGATAATCAGGGATTTTTTTTGTTCCTGTCGTAAGGATGTTATATGAGGTTATTACAATAACTTTTAATGATTTCCGTAATAAAAAATGATTTTTTTTTAATTTACTACTCATGACTATGGATACACCTTGGATTTCTTGCTGTTTTCATGGTTTTTTTTTAGTTTTTTGGCAATAACTCGGTAAACAATGTAGATATTGAAAAATATTATTCTAGTTAAATGATTGGGGATGAAATTTCCTTCAAAAAATGTAGAATAATTTTTTTTTTATCTTTTATAGTTTTTGAGATATTACAGTATTTTTAAAATTTGTATTTTTTTAAAAATCTCGAAAATGACTTGAAATATAAAAAAATTTTACTCTATATTTTTTGTTATAAATTATCTTTTCTATCTTTTAACTTCTATAGTATTTTTTGCTATCTTGTTTATGTACTGAGTTATCAAATAAAAACGAAAAAAAATTCGAAAATTGTGAAATGTCAAAGAGGTTTACCGAAATCTTGATGAAAAACAATTTTTTTTTGGTATCGAAACCCCCTTTTTTCGGGGTAGGTAATATTTCCTACAAATTTTTTCGCATTGCTTTCGGTTTTTGAGATATTATCGATTTTAAAGAATATTTATTTTTCAAAATATCTCGAAAACCAGAAAAAATATCGAAAAATTTGATTCTAGATTTTTTGTAGGAAATAAAATTTCCTATCTTTTAATACTTATAACATTTTTCATTATCACCTTTATTTATTGAGTTATCGCTAAAATAGTAGGAAAAATCACGAAAATTGGTATATTCCTTCAGAAAAAAATTTTTTTTTTCACCATCAAACACGACAAAACACATTGCTCAAATATTTTTCATCAATTTTTCAAAGTTTATCAATTATTTAATATTGCGAAAAATTGTAGCAATGATTCTTAAGCTTCGATAGCTTTTCATATCAGCTGAAAGCGAGTTGCAATGCCGCTGATTGCAACTTGATTGCTCCAATGCAATAATCTCACATACAAGGTCAATGTATCGACGACGATAATAATTTAAATCCCCTGAGGGAAGTCCCTCGAAGTCTGTCGGAAATGGAAAATTGAAATCTCAAATTCGGCTAACTAATTTCCTCCCGTAGATCAACCAATTTTTCAGGTATCCACCCTCTAAATCCCCGAGCAACGATTAAAAAAAAAAACCCCCATCATTGATTGCAGGACCCGACGGACAGTATTGATCCAGAAATCGCGGCGATTAACACAGCACCTGACAAAGCCAGCACAGAAGATACCCAACTGTCTCTGCCAACGCCGCAGTACGTCACGCGCCAGGATTCCGGAGTCCCGGAGGACTTGGCGTCGCCCTACACGAAGGAATCGCCATCGCAGGATGACACAGAGGACCAGAGAGGCAGTAGCACGGGGATTCACGCATCGGAAACCCTGGCAGACAGTAAAGACACGAAAGACGGCAGCGACAGCGGCGTGGAGGGTTGCACAGTGGAGATGGCGAGGGTAAGCCTCAAAAAGCGCATGAAAAAAATTATTCCCAACACTTCTAACGATTTTCCCTTGCAGACAAATGGCTACTCGAGCAGCTGCAACGGCCTGGACGAGGTGAGCTGCGACTCGAGCCTCGTGAGTTGTTGCTCAGTGTACGAGGACACTTTTACGATCTTACCGGACGACCTGACAACGGGCCCGGGCAGCAGCGGGGACGTTCGAAAGCACCGGAACGGCGAGGCAACGAGCGAGGGAGGCAGCGAAAGTTCCTCAGTCGCAGGCTCGACGAGTCGCAGCGGTTGGGCGACACCAAAGCGCGTGCAAGCGAGCCCGCAGAGTAAAAAAAAATCCCCAAAGCCGGAAACACCGCTAAAAGACACTCGAAGCCGTCCGACACAAGCGAGCGAGGCTTTCCACCGGTTTCCATCGTCGAGCCGGTCGAAAACGCGCTCGGTAAACCCGCGGGTAGCGCCCAACAAGCCTTCGACACTGGCGCGCGAGCGGACAAAGCCTCGGGAGAAGTCTTTGGCCCGTGAGGGCAACGAGACTGCCAAGGAATTGAACGTTAAACCGTGGAACACGTCGGGAATCACTGCCAGAAACACAAGAACACGCAGTCGGCCAATTCCCGACTCGCTCACGCTCTCTGGCACCTCGGCATTGACGAAAGAAATTGACAAAGACCTGGCGCAGCGTGGAGTTGGTGGCACAACGTCAGTTTTGTCGCGATGTCCGTCCTCGGCGTCGCGCGGACGCAGCACACCGAGTTCTACGCCCTCCGAGGAGTGCCGCAAGCCTCTGTCCACGCCAAGATCCGCCAAAACACTGGCCAGAACGGCCCAGCAAGACAGCAAAAAGCCCGGCGAGGGTAAAAACACGGAGAATAAAATTGTAGACCTCTATGCGACGCTACCACGGCGAAGTAAGGGCAAAATGACGCTCTCTAAGCCCGAGGAGTCGCGAATCTCACGCGAGACGAGTTTAAACAGGATGGACAAAGCCCGAAAACGATCGAATGAATCTATACCCGGTCAGAAGGCTTCGCTGCACTGTCCAAAGTCGAAACACCCGGAGCGAACGTTAATTTACCACGAAACCGGCGTGCAAACAGGTTTAACACTGCTCGACATAGAGAAAATGATTGCCGGTATTGGCACGAGAGTTTGCGGACCGGAAGTCTCGGATTTCTTGGACAATGAGTGTCAAACTGACGACAGTGTGGTGTCGGAGAGTGAGCTGAAACGTGCGTTGGAACGCGTGAAAGAATTTACGAGCGCTCTGGACACATTGAAGCAGGAGAAAGAAAAATTGGAAGAAAAATTGTCATCCACCGAGCGTATGTTGACTCAGGAGCGCTCGGATCACACATTTACGCGCGAGGAATTGCAGCGAAATAGTCAGAGAGTGTTGGCAATTCTTGGAACGCCGTCGAGACACACTGCTGCAAGTGGTGACAGTCTGCGAGAGCTGGAATCGCACTTTCAGGAGTCAGGACAGGTGGTGGCACATCAGCAGAATGAAATCGCGGATCTTCAGTCGCTATGTCGCATGTTAAATCGCGATTTAGAGAAGAGTTTGGCTGCGCAGAAGGCTCTACTTCAGCACCAGCAGGAGGTCGAGGTGCAGACGATGGAATTGCAGGAATTTTTACAATTGGAGAAAACCGCCATGTCCGAAGCGATGAAGGACGTCGAGGTGGAATTGAAAGCCAAGGAGGAGCTGTTGGCTGTGCGTGAGAGTGAACTCGAGCGAAAGGCCGAGGAGTGCAAGCACCTGGTGCGAATTAGCGAGCAGAGGCGACAGGAAAACTTGTCGCTTGAGATGAAATTGACGGCGGTAGAGCGAAGAAGCCGTGAGTTGCTTTTGACGCAGGGTGCCGCTGTCTCTGGAGCGGCTGTCGCACTCTCAGGCCTCGGATCGCGGCTCGAGGGACTTGTTGAACAACTCGTGCAGTCGTACAAAATTTCTGAAAAGGATTTGGAGGATGTTGTTTATCACAATGAGGCGTACAGTCGCAGCAACAGCAGTGCCGAGTGCAGTCCCATCAGTTCGAAGCAACACAGTCTCAAAGATTTTACTCCTAGTCCTAAAAGGAATTCCTTTGTCTCGGCGGTGATTGGAGCGATTAAAAATGCCGCGACCCACCCGTTTGTGATGAAACCCACGGGGAAAAAGTCGAGCGACGATGTGGGCAAGCAAGCACAGCAGATTTTCAAGGATTTGGCCATGGAATCGTCGGCAGATCTGCTGGATTTTGAGACTGAGCCGTGTTTGATGATGGAAAGTGTACTCGAGGATGTTCCCCTTGCTGATACGTACTCGAGAAATATGATTTCTAGCAGTGACTCCCTCCGACGCGCCCTCAGTGTTCCTGAACCTATTACCAATGTTTCCAACGGTGGATTCTCCCGTGCTGATGAGTGCTCCAGTCTTACTAATCTCACACAGGCTATTTTACATCGGAGACGCGTTGAGGAGCAGGGTGTTGATGATGACGATGAGGATTGTGACTCTGTGAGTGATTCTGAGACCACTGGACATGCTGACTCGACTGCGCCTACTGTTGATTACTGCACGGCTGTTAATTTGGTCGATCAGGTCATTGATGTTGATAATTTCGTTACGAAACTATTAAAAGTCCTTCGAATTATTCAGATGGATAATGACACGTACATTCGAGAGCTTCGTGATGAAAAGTAAGTCGGTAAAAAAAAAAAATCTTTTTTATTCTCAATATTGTATAATGGTTTCTTTAAAATTTATATTTTGTTATTTTAGGTTGGATTTGGAGGGAAAATTAGCGGCAGAAAGCAGTGAATTAAATGAATTAAAGACAAATTCAAAAACTGAGAATGATAACACGGAAAAAGAAATAATTAAAGAATCAGAAAAATAAATCTAGGTATTAATATAGGTAAAAAAGTACTAATACTTGAGAATGATCAATTAGCCGTTATTATTTTACATGATTATATAAAAAATCTAATAATTTTTTTTTTTTTTTTTTTCGTACTAGTTATTTCCAAAATTGAAGCACTTTGGCTGATTTTTGATTTTTTTTTTGGATACTTTATATCCAAGTTGAAAAACCGTTTTTTTTTTTTTTCATTATTTTTGGTTTTTTTGTTTATTATTTGATCAATTTATTGTATTAAATTATAAGTGGATACTTTTTTTAAACCTTTTTTATGGTGAAAAATTTTTTTTCTACGGTCGAACGATTTTACGGCTGTTATTATTATTATTATTATTTGCAATAAGACTTGATAAATGGAATAAGGGGTTGCGGTCATCCTTCCACTGCTTGACTAACTGATTTAGCTATTGTCTAGTCTTATTGATGTTCCTTCTTAGTTTTAATCCAAATATATTTGATCTCTTGTTTAGTCAATTTTCTAATACTTGAGAAAGAGAAAAAGAAAATTTTGCTGATACTATTTTACTTCATAGTATAGTATCTATAAAAAAATCAATTTATTAAAAAAAAAAATACATCACATTTATACTTTATATTCGTGCTTTATTCAGAATTTTTTTCATTTATTCATAACAGTCAATGAGATTATATGTGTATGATATTAAGCGATTAATTGGTAAAAGGCTTGAAAAAAAAAATAATTGTACAGCTAATTATTATATGGTCGGTCGCAAACTTTTTTTTACGACGTACACACATATGACAACAACAAAAAAATGCAATGATCTAAACGTGTGAAAAAAAAAATTACGTAGTGTAATATGTAAATGGAAAAATGATTTTATTAAAAAAAAAAAAGCTCGATTAAATTTACCTTTAATTATTTTTTTACCACAAATTCAACGTTTTATCTAATGTACGATATTTCGTTTGAGCAGAGAATTCAAAAGATTCACAATTTGTAGTCCCGATCTGAAAAAAAAAAAAAAAATTCAAAATTTAATTTACAAGAGAAAAAAAAATTTTTTTTTGACTTCTCACCTATGTGTAATTTTTTTCTGAGGTTTTTCCGGCTTTTCCACAGGTTTTTCATCAGGTTTCAGGTTTGAAGCTTCTGGTTTTTCATCTAATCCTGGAAAAATACCTTCTCCAAATGCCGGCGAGCCTCCGGCAGCGAGAAGAAGTGCTTCCACGGGTGCAACGACCACCACGAGTCCATCGACATGAATGCGATAGTTCTCGGTGCCGTTTTGACGCTGATCATACGTGTCCACATCGGCCAAGGTCGTGGAAGCGATCGAAGTAGCCTCGAGAGTGTCCAAATTCTGCGTTGGACTTTCGTCGTCGGCTTCTCGGTGCTCCAAGCGCAAATTCGACGTCGGAATAGCCGTCACAAAATTCGTCAGTGCGACAATGAGCACGAGGATGGTCTTGAAGATGCGCATATTGATTAGCGCAGCCATTGGATGACTTGTCGGGTACAAGGTCGACAATGAACTACACGCCGAGAGATGGAAAGATGAAGACGATCCCGTTTGACCGGCAGATTATTCATCCCTACTCTTTCTCACCTCTTCGGGTCACTTCCGATCACTGCACTCGACTTTTTTCAGGGTGAAGGAACTTATGTGAACTTGGAATTCCACTCCAGCCTCCAGTAACGTAATTTATGACCTCTAGCTTCGTCATTTTTACGACAAATTCGTGGAGAAAAATTCGTTTCATAAACAATTTCAAAAATTATAACGGTTTATCTTGTGAATTTCTTGTTTATTTTCCGTAATTTAATATATTTATTTATTTTTTACATATATATTATTTTTAATCATGAGAAATTCGTATAAATATGAAAAATTCGATTTTTTTCTTTGTTTTTTACGATAAATATTTTTAAAAGTATTCGAGATATGGTAATTTTTTACATGATTTTTTTTTACTGTGATTTTTAAAAGCGAGAAAAAAGATTTTATTCAAATTTACAATAAATCGTGTAGTTGTATGAGTTAAAATTGATAAAAATATGAAAAATGTTTTTTTTTTTTTCGTGAATATCTTAAAAAGGATTAGATATATGAAATTTTTGATAAGGACCTTTTTTATAGAAAATTTTAAAAGCTATAAAAAAGATTCAGTATAAAAATTCTGTCAGAGCTTTAGTTTTCAAGATATTAACATTTTACATGTTTGTTATAAGTATACTTTGTAGATTTATCTTAAATATTTGTCGATAATTTTCAGCTTTATGGCAGGAGATATTTTTTATATTATAGAGTATAAAATATTTGATAAATTTACTTGGATTAATTACTTTTAAATAATGCAATGTCAGACTGACAAATTCCAGAGTGATCGCGATGTCTTCCAGGTCCACAATTTTCAATTGCATCACCAATAAGTTTTGATTCAATTCGGTCAATTTTTTTATTCAACAGCTCACCATCAAGTGTTCTTGTTTCCTTGAGTAATTGTGGATTAGTTGGATTTTTTGTTGATTCAATTTCTTCATCGTTTTTCGTCACATTTGTCGCTTCCAATTTTCCGGCAAGATTTTTACGAAATTCCAGGGCTTCCAAGAGACCCGGAACACCAAAATCGATGCCATTGGAACTCGAGGAATCCGAGACAGGTGGTGCAACAAGAATCAGAATATTTTCCAGCTTTGCGTGCACATTTAATTTGCCATCTTGACGTTGGTCGAATGTCGTCGGAGCCGCGTGCGATGCCACAACGCAGAGGAAGATGCTTACGACAGAGAGCTGCATGTTGACTTGAACCAACAGACTGAGTGACTATCAAACAACAGCGTGGACCAGGTTTATAATCTGTCCATAAGTTCCGTTAACCTTTTCAGAGTGTGCGCGAGCAAGAGAAGAGCGCAAGACACGCGAGTTTGTGGAAGCATCGACGAAAAAAAAAAATTATACCGTTTAAACCTAAAATTGTGCCACTTAATTGAGCGATCCTTGCATAATTTTCACTGGTGACACTCGGGAATTTTTATTGCCAAGCATTTTCGGCAGTATTCTCAACCTAAAACCAAAAAACACAGAGAAAAAATCATTAAAATTAAGTTTTAACGCATGAAAAAATTAATTACACAGCTGATAATCATTAAAAATCGTTTTGACATAAAAAAAATCACTTTTTTTATTTATAAAAAATTTTTTAACATTTTTTTTCTTCATTATTTCGACTAGAATCCGTCAATGGAAAAAATTTAATATCAAAAATTATGAAAAAAAATGACACAAAAAAAATTGTAAAAAATTTTTTTAACATGTATATTATATAAAAAAAATATTTTTTGCAGTTAAACTTACGGAAGAAATGAGAAACGTCGTCGAAAGACAGTTTTGCATTTTTTCGGATCTTCAACAGTGCCACCACATCGAACTTGAATTTTTTTCGACATCAATTCCGTGTGATTATTAATAGCAAGAGGTTCCTCTATTTTTGTCGGACTTGTCGGAGTAGTCGAACTATCGAGTTCCTTTGTAGAATTTAATTGGCCAGAAGTCGGAGGATGCGTTGGCCAAGGAGTTGCATCAGGTTTTACACTGGAATTTTCTGGTCCTGAGTTTGTTGTAGGCTTCACAGCGGGTTTGATCGTAAACTGCGAGTAGTCATAATGATAATCATAGTCCTGCGTTGTCGAAAAAACAGAAATTAAATCGTGAAAAAAATTAAAACGTTGGATTTTCATACCGTATAGTCATCGAGAAGATCTCCATCGACAAGGGCGACGACCTGAAGGTCTTTCAGGTGCACTTGAACATTCATATCACCTGTTTGACGCTGGTCATATCGCGTAGGACTCGCCTTGATCACCGTACACAATAAAAAAAAATTTATTGTCCTCAAAAGACGCGAAGTGGTCGACATTCTCGAATTTTTCGAGGTGAATTAAAGGTTTTGGGAGAATATTCGTACACGACTTGTCACGTCGAAGGGGCAAGAGTAACTGCCCGGAAGAATGCACATGTGCCTCATGTCATTGTATGACGGTGGAACCGGTATTTGTCATGAGACTACTGTATTTCATTTCGTAGTCGAAGCCACGTCCACTATTTACATCTTATTTATTCGCTATCCACTGTCTGGCTCCCATAATATTAATAAAACTCAACATAATTTACACATTAATTAGCATATGTGCACGCCGGGGTGTTGTTGATTTTTTTTTAAATCAGATAATTAGAATTTCTCTTGCTTTGTATAAAACTCTTAAATAAAATTGCAATTTTAATATATACATAATAAAATATTATAAGAGTTTATATTTGTCATCCAAGATTCTGTTTCATGGTTTTTCAGAGGTCAAACTTTGTAAAAAAGTAAATTGTATAAAGTTTACTCTGTTTGAAGCTACTTCAGAGTTAAAATTCCTAAAATACTTTTTTTAATTGCTCATTTTTACAATTTTTCACTCTGTTTGATGTTTTCCAGAGTTAAAACTGGCCGAATTTTATGATTTGATAATTAATTGGATAAAGGACAAGTATAATCATATACTGTCGACTGTCTCCGAGTTGGTATGGACTTCCCAGTAGGTCCAGGCCTTCGTGGATGCAGTCAGGATTCAGCTGGTGGTATTTCAATGACAGAAACATTACGTAGATGACAGACTTCAACACGCATCACGTAATTCGGGATGATGGCAGAAAACTCGTAGAGAACATTTTCCATCAGTTTCGACAATGAGCTGTAAGTACAATGCATGACAAATTTATTTATTGAATGAATTTTCTACCATATTTAATTATTTACTTGTGTTGGGCTATGTCCGAGAAGTCGGCTCAAAGCTAATGTTGATTGCAAGACGTCTGTATTGACTTTTTTTACAGGTGAAAGACTAGTGTCGATTTTACTCATTATTTTTATCTATTTCACAAATTTTTTTCCATTAAATTCACTAATTTCAAAACAAATCTGCACAAAAACGACACAAACAATTTGCCATAACCTCACTTTACTGTGTCTTTTTATATCACGGCAGTGCTCACATTTGGGCGCGAAAATGTAAATTTGGAAAAAAGTGCCTTGTATGTGTGTACATGTGTTTCGATGTTTGTTTTTCAATTTGTTTAATCATTGGTTTTAATTAAAATATATGGTCTATACTACTTTCAATCACTCACTAGAATTCAAATGACATGCACGGAAACCCGCCAAGAGCGGAAGTAGTCGATAGTAGCCGGGTTGACTCGAAAAACGTCGAGTAGAGTTGATTTGACCCTAGTTGCATCTGGAGGTCATTCCTAGGTCAGATTTCATTCTGAACTGAGCGTTTGCGGTGGCTTTTACGTATATTTCTACAGGTAAACTATCACTAAATTGTCACTAACAATAATCACAAATACTTACTATTATTAATATCTTTAATGGCATTAATAAACTAGTTTTGCTTCGTATAATTATCTATAGAATTTTTCAGCTATTTCAGGCTAAAATCGATTTAGACATGTTCGTATTACGTGTGGGGAGCGGTTGTCTATTCAGAAATTTTTCCATCAGGTTATTAGAAGTCTTTATAAAATTTATTTCATCTCAGGCATTTTTTACATTTGATAATTTAACCATTTTTATGATAATTGAATTTTATTCATTGCATTTTCAAGCCGGATAACCTTCAGAAGGTCAAATAGAAGGGCAGAAAATCGACGTTTGCGTGACAGATGACTTGTACTTTCGAATCAATCAAATAATGTTAATATCGATCGACATTTTCGCTTTAAAACGTTACTTGCTTCGACAATTGCGTCATAAGTCTTGATTTAGTGTCTGAATTACGTGGTATTACAACATCTATTGTCGTTTCAGCAACTTAACCTCGAAATTCAGCACAATGCCAATCAAAAGCATCAAAGCTCGCCAGATCTACGACTCTCGTGGCAATCCCACCGTTGAGGTAATAACCCAAATTGATGTTTTTCGCATTTTAACAATTATTATTTCGATATTAATCGCGAATTTTCCGGCTTTAGGTCGATCTTGTGACGGAAAATGGCTTGTTCCGGGCAGCTGTGCCATCCGGAGCATCCACTGGAGTTCATGAGGCCCTTGAACTTCGTGATAATGACAAGTCCAAGTATCACGGAAAGTCAGTTTTCAAGGCCGTTGATAACATCAACTCTACCATTGCCCCTGAGCTGCTTAAGGTAAATTATTTCCGGTGATTTTCATATCTGTCGCGATGACAATGTTTTTCTAACAAATTGCTGTTTTTTCAGGCTGGATTGGAGGTCACTCAGCAAGTTGACATTGACAATTTTCTCCTGAAGCTTGACGGCACTCCAAACAAGTCCAAGTTTGGTGCTAACGCGATTTTGGGCGTCTCTCTGGCAGTTTGCAAGGCTGGTGCTGCGAAAAAAGGCATTCCGCTCTACAAGTAACCCACAAAATTCATCACAATAGAGCACAGAGTTTGTGTTTAAGTGTATTTATTAACGGATAATTTACAGGTACATTGCTGAACTCGCAGACAACAAAGAAATCATCCTTCCCGTGCCGGCGTTCAATGTTATCAACGGTGGATCCCACGCTGGCAACAAACTCGCCATGCAGGAGTTTATGATCCTGCCTGTTGGTGCTGCCAACTTCACTGAAGCCATGAAAATGGGCAGTGAGGTGTACCATCACTTGAAAAACGGAATCAAGAAGAAGTTCGGCCTGGATGCCACTGCCGTGGGTGATGAGGGTGGCTTTGCCCCAAATATTCTCGAGAACAAGGAGGCTCTCAATTTAATTCTCGATGCTATCAAGGTAAAAACGCAAAAAATTGTCATTTGTGCAGCAATTGCTGACTATTTTTGTCATTTTCCGTGTAAAAAGGTCGCTGGATACGAGGGAAAGATCAAGATTGGAATGGACGTCGCAGCCTCTGAATTCCATAAGAATGGAAAATACGATCTGGACTTTAAGAACGAAAAATCTGATCCAAGCACATATCTGGAGCCCAGTGCTCTGCAGAATCTTTATTTGGACTTTGTGAAGGAGTTCCCCATCGTTACGATTGAAGATCCCTTCGATCAGGACGGCTGGGACTCCTGGACTGCCATGACTGCCGCTACTCCCATTCAGATCGTTGGTGACGATCTCACTGTGACCAATCCCGAGAGGTATTTAATTGTTTTTATAGTAAAATGCGTTAAATTAAAGATATTTCTGACGAATGGAATTTTAGGATCAAGACAGCCATCGAAAAGAAGGCTTGCAACTGTCTTTTGCTGAAGGTCAACCAGATTGGCAGTGTGACTGAGTCTATCAATGCTCACAAGCTCGCAAAGAGCGCTGGCTGGGGCACCATGGTGTCCCATCGCTCTGGTGAAACTGAGGACACATTCATCGCCGATTTGGTCGTTGGTCTATCGACAGGACAGATTAAAACTGGTGCACCCTGCCGCTCAGAACGGTTGGCAAAGTACAACCAGATTCTCCGTATTGAGGAGGAACTTGGCGCTGATGCCAAGTATGCTGGAGAGAAATTCCGCAATCCAACAGCTTAAAATGCTTCAATTGTTCAAGTTACTGCGTCGAATATCACATCTATACTCTGGTTCTCATACAGAAAGAGTTTTCCCGTCTAGTCGCTCGACATATGTAGATGTAATTCGGGGATTTCAAGTGAATTCTCTCTGTATTCTTGAAAGGTAACTAGTTTATGATACTTTGGATACTTGTCCGTGTCTATTGACGTATAAATTTCAAGTTGACTTTCATTTGAATATAAGTATTTTCGTCAAAATCGCCGTTAATTAATAAATATTCAGAGAGACATAGTTGAAAAAAAAGTCTAATGCTGTTGATGTGTATTCGATGTTAATAAAAATTATCGTACAAGTCAATATTTTTGATAATTTAATAATTTTATGTCAATCTTTGGTACTTTTTTTACAGTTAAATATTTAAACCCAATTTTTTATCCTATCAACATGTTTTATGTTGTTGTTTTTTTTTTGTTTTCAATCGAAAAATATTAATTACATTCGATTATTTTTTTTTTTCTGATAGAAATAATAATTGAAAAATAATTAAACGGCTTCTAATAATACTTATATTTACTTAAAATTAAAATTATCAAAGGAAAATTCTCATTTACAGCCTATAAATCACAAAATGTGTTTTTTTGTTTTTTTTTTTTGTAATTAATTTTTTTTTTTTGTCATTTAGTTTCACGACTCAGAGGTCAGTCTTTCATTCTGATGTTGTCGTTTTTTTATCCACAGCATGTTTCCATTCTGTAATGGAAAAAAAGGTCGTTAAAATTCAAAGGCAGTTGTTTACTATTACGATATGAAATTTTACTTACATTGAAATAATCCTCGATTTGTTGCAGGGTGCAGTTTTTTGTTTCAGGTAAAACTAGCCAGATAAATATAGTTTCCAGCAGTGCAGATACTCCAAATATCACAAAAACACCGCCCATGCCCACTGCAGCGCTCACCTATTTGTGGGAAGATGTTATAATTGTTATTTTACAAGTGTGTGGTAGGATTTGGAAATTTATTTTGTTTTTTAGCTAATTGAATGTACCGTGGGAAAGACTTTTGTTGCGCCAAACATCGACAGATGGTAGATGAACATTGTGCAACCACCGCCTATTCCACGGGCTCTCTGTGGCAGTAGTTCGCCAATCATCATTCCAGGCAGCGTTAGGAGACCAATGGTATTTAGAATGATGTATCCCAACAAACAGATTCCTATCACGTATTTCTGTCAAAATATTTTAATGAATAATTTGTCAAAAATTCGATATTCCTAATTTAATTGATTTTTCGATGTTTTCTAATGACTAAACACAAAATCGATTGAAGAAATCATTTTTTTCAGTTGAAAAAATATTTGATATTTCTTAATTTTTTACCTGCTCATATCTTTGATAAGGATACGAGTTAGGTACATTTTCCTAAGGACCTTTTTTGTAGCTAATGAAATTCTCTATAAAAAAGGTTTCTTGAGAAAAATTTATATTTTTAGTAGTTTTTAAGATATTTTAATTTAAAACAGCAAGATAATTTTTCAAACATCGTTTTGTCGCTTAAGATACGCGATGTTTGAATTTTGTTAATATCTTGATAAGGATGTGGATTATTTAAAACAGCAAGATAATTTTTCAAACATCGTTTTGTCGCTTAAGATACGCGATGTTTGAATTTTGTTAATATCTTGATAAGGATGTGGATTACACAAATTTTGACAAGGACCTTTTTTGTAGCTAATAAAATTCTCTATAAAAAAGATCTCTTAAGATAAAATGCTATGTGATTACACAAATTTTGACAAGGACCTTTTTTGTAGCTAATAAAATTCTCTATAAAAAAGATCTCTTAAGATAAAATGCTATGTCAAATAGTTTTAAAGATATTTTCATATAAAACAGCAACATAATTTTTTCCACGCCTTTTTAACTTTAGATATGTGATATATTATTTATTAGTTTTTTTTATTGGTAGAAAATATCATTTGTAAATATTTTTTTTATGGTTAAGCAACATCTCCCAATGTTAAAAGCAGCATTGACTCGAATTGAAAGCAAAATAGTGTTTTTTATCGATTATTTTCAGAGTAAATAATACTAACGTCCACAAGAGAGTCGTCGGTCCTAGAGAAAATATATCCAGCTAGCACAAGTGAGAAGAGTGCAGTGCCAAGGGCTGAGGATATGGCGATTGTCCGTCGACCCATTCGCAAAAGTAGAAAACACGAGAGGAAGCAAAAAAGGAATCTTATCACAGCAGTTGTCACGGCAGCTGCGTAATTGTTAATTCCTCCTTTTCCTGCTGGGTCATTTATGTTAACAAAGTAAGTTTTTTAAGGTCAAGGTTTTGCAAAGTAGTTTTACCAATGTCTTGGACGAGGTCAACTCCGTAGTACACAATGAGATACGTGCCGGAGAGCACTTGCAACAGGAAGAACACGTTGATAATAAGCAAGGGCTTGAGGACCCCTGGGTGGAGAACTTTTTCTCGCGTGTCCGACACACGTTCTCGCAGGCTCATTGTCAAGGACATTTGTGTTAGATCCTCCTTGGCTCGCATCTTCAGCACGGACATCTCCAAATTCACCTAGGTAATAGAAAAAAAAATTTTTTTTCAACTTAAAAATAAGAAAAATCAAAAAATTACTTGAAAAAAATTTTTTCATCATAGCGGGAGCAAAAACCGCATTTACTCCCGCTATGACGAAATAGTACATTATTCACCAAGGGAGCAAAATACGTCATTTCGACCGGCAATTCCTTTTGAAAAACTTTTCACGGTCGGAATGACCTATTTTGCTCCCTTGGTGAACAATGTACTATTTCGTTGTAGCGGGAGTAAATGAGGGTTTTGCTCCCGCTATGACGAAAAATAGTATTTTTCCCATGACATTGTCTTTTGATTTTTGAAAAAAAAAAAAAAAGACAGAATTTCGTTAAAGTTTGATAAAAAATAATTAAAAATTTTTTAAATTCATTTAAAAATACATTTTTTTTTAGAAATTGACGTAATTGAGGAAAATTGTGATTACCTGATGGAGATCGCCACCACGTAGCCACATGAGAGCTTCTTTCGCAGCATTGAATTTCTCTCGACGAATCAGCCAAGCAGGACTCTCTGTCACCATACCTAATGCAATTACGCTGATTGCAGGGAGAATAGTGGCGCAAAAAGCAACTGTCTCCCATCGAAATGCCGCGCCGAGGGCGTAAACTAGTAGAATTCCTGCGCAATAGGCTGTCATAGAAATTGTCACGAGAAATCCACGAATTCCCGCGTCTGCAATTTCTCCGACGAGAATCTGTCGCAAGTAAATAAAATTGTTATGTGTGTGTGTGTGAAATAATGTTTATTCATGTATTTCGACGTGTGTTTATTGCAGTATACCTGGGCGGGAACGCTGCACATGCCGACGCCGAGGCCCGCGGCAAATCTACCCACTAGCATCATCCAAATACTCGTGGAAAAACCGATGAATAGCCAGCCGATGAATATTGGCAGTGCAGCCAATTGAAGGCTGCCTCGTCTGCCTATTCCATCCACAAGTGGACCAGCCAACAGTGATCCCACTGGAGTTGCCAAACTGTGAATTGATGCTGTAATAAAATCACATTATTTTATTACTTTCCAGATGCTCGCAGAAGTCTTATAAATCATCTCGATGGAATTATTTCCATCCATTGAATATCAGAGCTGAAAGAAATGAAAAAAAAAGGTGAGAAAAAAAAAATCATGAGTAATATCGCTCATTTTTTAACACTAAAATGTTAGACTGTCTTTTAAAACATTATTTTATTAGTTAAAAACATTTATTTCATTTAATTACGTGTTTGAAAAAAATTTTCATTTGTTTTTTTAGTAAGCATTTCTTCTTATTTTTGCTAAAGTTAAAAATTGTTTGTTGAGATGCGAATTTTCGAGCGGGAGTTTTTCGATGATATTTTTTATAGAGATTTCTTTGAAAATTCTACAGGATAAATTGGATTTTATTATGTGTCTGTGCCAGATATACAACAACAAAAAAATCCATTGAAACTCCTACTCGCATTCTATATCAAATGTCCGCGTTGTCTGACTCACGTCGCTCAAATTTGCGACTAAACTTGTCACTCGCAAGGCACACACACACACAGCAAGGTTGTACAGTGGAACTGACATTGAGACGACAAATTTACGAATTGTCCGGCAATCAATCGACAAGGTTTGCACGTGAAATATTGTCAGACATGGTTTTGACGTAATTTTTTGTTTAGAAAAATTGCAATTTTTCTTGTAAAAATTTTTTCCAATGTATTTTCATGATTGTGTCGATGTTGGGGATATTTTTTTTGTATTAAAGACCATTTTTGAAGTTTTTTTGAGGCCGATATATCCTCGAAAAAATTTACTGAATATAGTGTATTGTGAGCGTTTAAGAAAATGAAGGATTTAGGAAGATTTTATTTTTGGTCGGTACTTTGACGGGAGAGGCCACGTGAATAAATGCGCGTCTTTAGACCAGTTTTCCAAGCTTAAACTCACAATTGCAGGTAATCCCTTGTCGTTGACTCAATCCCTTGATGGCATCTCGTGCGTTTCAACAGTTATTGCCTCTCAGGCTCAGAAAGCTTCTTCAGTTAATTACATTTTCCAAAGATAAACTTAATTATAAGATTAGTCAGTATAATATGCCGATGTGATACTATACCAAATAGAATATCTCAAATGTCAAAATTTTGTTGTAAAATTTAATTTCACAAAATTATCTTACATAAGAAGAATTTAAAAAATTTTTTTTATATTCAAAAATTCCTATATACAATTTAATTACTATTTTTTCTCGAGTTGAAAATTAACTATTAGAAACTAAAATTCACTGCTAACAATTTTGTTGTCTCTATATCAGGTTTTGTGTCCGTTTTACGACGTCATAAAATCTTACCCCGCCACGTCGTCACATATGAATGTTCAGAGTTTTTTATGACTTGGAATTTTTTTTATTATAATCAAAAACTAACACACATTAACTGAAAATTATAAAAAAAATTTAATATAAAAAAATTATTCATTTATTTATTTGAAAAAAAAAAAAAATTTTTTTTTTTCAGAATTTAAAAATGAAATTTTTTTTATTAAAAAATTTTTTTAACATTAAATATTGATAAATTATTTTTAAAAATGATTTTTATCAAGTTTTTTGGTGGTTTTTTTTTTAAATTAATATAATATTTCGGGTGTTTTTAATTGATAAAATTTGTTTTTTTTTTGTTTTAGATTTTTTTGAATTGAATTTTATTGTAAAAAATGATATTTGTGTAAGATAAATGGATTTATTTATACTTGGTGAAAGCTTACATCGATCAGACGCGGACTATCATCATTCATCACTTGGGTTTGTGTACCGTAGGCACTGTATGTCATAGTTACATAATCATTTAATAAAAAATTTAGGTCAGGTCCGCGCACAATTGTGAATGTCACAAGCGAAGTGCCGCGTCTCTAACAGTCTAATGCGATACAAATGAGTTGTTTGTAGAGGTTGAAGGGCACACCGCATAGTAGCGAGTGTCCCATGAACCTGTTCCATGAACCTCATCACTTTTTCTCCACTCGTGCGGGCCTTGCTACTATACTCACGCTTTTCCCTTATGGTTCGCGCTGTTTTTTGCTGCACTTGACCTGATTTTTATATGATAGATCATGTGGATTAATGGCTGCAGACAATAATGCTTTGAGTAATAAAATTTGATATCCGCATAGTGTGTGGCGGTAGTATATAGTGCTCATTATTCAGAATTTACCGCGCAAGGTCTTTAATCTGGGCATCAAATTTCGCTAATCAGACTCGGGCTCAGGTTCGTTGGGAATTTGTGCACGTTTAACTGCTAAATTACTGTGAAAATGCCATTAGGGTAATTTACAGTCTGTTATATCAAGACAATCAAGTGATTATTCATTAATTCAAAATATACTGCTAAAACTGGTTTTTTTATGATTTTTTTTTTGCAAATTTTAAGTCATTTATGCATGAAAATTTAAGATTTTTTTTTGATTAACATTTTATGGCTTTTTTTAAAGGACGTTTTTTTTAT